>CAJUYH010008218.1:0-15881 GCA_910591685.1 Galerucella tenella | reverse complement strand
ATTTTTATTTTTTAAAATTTTATACTGAAATAACCCTTTCTCATTAGCTTTAAAAACCAGTAGAGACACTGAGGAAGCATTGTGGTTGAAGTAAATTTAACAGTAAAAGCAGAGCAGACAGAAAAAGTCTACACCCTGTTTATCATAAACAACAAAACTCATTGAAAATGCAGATTAATTGGAAACACCCTCTATATCAAGGTTTTCAACCTCAATATTCACTAAAATGTGATTGTATTCGCGGTTTAACATTCTAGTGGAAATTTCGATAAATTGCCCTCCAAATTTCATAGTTTGTTTACTTTTTTCCAACCGGAAATGTCTAGTTGTGGAAAAAACCACAAATCGTGCTAGACATACCGTAAATGAACAACTGATCTTGTGGAATAGTGCAACTTAATCTAAGCCACACTAGTATCATATTATGCCTACCAGATTTTCATTAGAATGGGCTTGAAATGTTCTTGTTAAATTAATGTGACTAATCTAATTATCTAGAAAAAAGTCGCTTTGAATGAATTTGGGTAATATCATTTGGTGAATGTTCGAAATGACGAAATTAAAATAAGCATTATAAAGTTACAGTGTTGTAGATTTTGTGATTGTAATATCAATTTTTATCATTTGAATGTATTTGCTTGGAAATAATTTGAATCTCTTTCGGAACGTTGCGAAAATGGTTTTGTTTAAAAACAGCATAAACAACATGTATGTTGCTGCATATTTTTTTATTCCCATACCGATAGATTGGAAGACGCGCAGTGCATTGTATCGCCACAGTCAAGATCATTCGGGTCGGCATGGGAACATGGGTATATGTAATAAGGGGCAACTTTTAACGAAAGGTCCTTCTTTCAAATTCACTTCGTGTTGTGTGTGTGTGTCATATCCTCAGTTGTGTACAATCCATGAAATTGGCTGCGTCTTATCATTTCAAATCAATATACAGCTATTCTATTTCCATAGAAAAGCAGTTTGGCTAGTTTGAACATGTGAAGAAGAAAAAGAAATCAGTTGCCAATGCACTTAACGATTAAACCAAATTGAATTGGGATACTTTAGCTTTAAGAATACCACATTTATTGAGTGGACAAGCATTCGCAACATTAAGTGCTAGCCCAGCATCGGGCAACATGTGGGGAAAATACATTCCCCACTATATCACTATGCCTGGTTGGAAAATAAACGATTACTTGGAACACTAACAAATATTATGAAAATTGTAAGGCAAAGTGCAGAATAAAAAACGATACTTATGACCTACTGAACCAGAAATCAATTCAATACTCGATAGTCTGGTAACACAATTGTATAATACTGTCAAATTTAAACTGTAACGCACTATTTATTTTTCCCAAATAGTTCTCGGTCGGTAGATCTCAGTTTTTTGCATATTTTCGATAATGAATTTTTTTTTATTAAAACGGTTTCACAAAGAAATGTTACCAATGTAAATTGTTTTATTCGATAACATTTTTTGGTTTGTGGATATTTATATCAGTTTATATCTATTTATTTTGTAGATTCCAAAAATCTCCTGTGAAAATTGTGAAATATTAACGAGGAGAAAATGAGTATCAATAATTAGAATTAAATGATATTCTCTCACAAGCAGATGCAATGAGATCGTGCCCTATAATAGCGAAGCCTTAAATTGGAATTTATATTGGGCCTTTTCTTAATTTATCTTGATATACAAAGGACCGTTCCTGAAAATCCCTATTGGTCAACAAAGGCTAAATTTTCCTAACACGGCGATATAATGAGACATCTCAGTTGAAATAACCCCTCCTTTAAGGTGTCTTCGGATTTCATGTATGCAAAAAAGGATTTCGAGATAATCTTTGACGTTTTCACCAATAAGCATAAGACACAAAACTGGATCTCTCCAATTACCGAAGGTGCCCTTACTTATAGTACTGATGGGTCAAAAACAATCGAAAGAGTAGGAATAGAGGTTGCAGGTCCTAATACAAGCATATCAACAACCGTGGAAAATATTCCAATAATATTCCGCGCGGAAATACCTAAAAGTATTTGCTTTTTGTGTCGAAACACGCTTCAAGTTTGGAACTGCGAAATATGTAAAACAAATCACCATTAAGAATGTTAAACACATACTTATTTAAAGCATTTGGCAATCTGGCCGTGTAATGGATGTTGTTGGAACTTTTGGAACTTTAGTCAGGTTAGGTTTGATCTGACCGTTACGTTACGTTATTTTACGTTGCTTCGTTATGTGCCTTGCTTGCGTGCGTGTGCTCTCTCCTGAGTCTTTCTCTCGATTACGAAGCAGTGATTCATATGCTTCGGCCAGGAATCGAACCCGGGCCGCCCGCGTGGCAGGCGAGAATTCTACCACTGAACCACCGATGCTACATTAAAATTCTATGCAAAGCTGGTATTCGCTCTATTCGCAGTGCTGGTGATCTCCTTGAATTTGTTCGGATGAATTTTTACTATTATTTCCATAATTTTTTTTGCGCGATTGATCTTTTTTGTTTATTTACAGCATCGGTTGTCAGGACGGTAGGTTGTGTTTACTGGTTTCTAAGTTTAACACGTCGGTAAGTGATTTACTTACCGTTCATACGTCGAAAAGTAATAAATAGCTTGAGAACAATTTCACCAAAATGCAAAATATATTTTAAACTGATCGAGAAGTATAAATGTCACTTTTGGCATTTCGTTCATTTCGAAGGAATTTAAATTATTTTATTGGGAATTTATTTCAATACGATCGCGCAAAAAATGGTATAAGCATCTCGAACGTTGAGGGTAATTACAACGTTTGTATGTAGTTTCCTCTCGTAAAATTGGACAAAATGATATGAGGATTAAGGGGTCTAGCACATTTACAGGGTCTTGAAATTTTGAAAACTTGAATGTTTTAATTCGATAACTTTAAAATTGATGGATAACTTGATTTGACATTTGGCAGGTTGTTTTTAAATGTGAAAGGGCATATTTTGATAGAAATAACAGTTTGTGCAACTAGTGTGGATATGGACAATCCACACGAGTCAAACAGCATATTTTTTCTACGACCCTCTTAAGAAAAAATCTAGAAAATAAAAATTTCTATAAACTGTAATATAACTTCAAATTAAAAATTTAACAATTCAATTTTATGTTTCCACTAATTTTTTTGTGGTAAACGTACAGTTCTTGAATGTCCAATTTGTATAATGCTACGATTTCCCTTTTTAAATATACGATGCTGTTGCCAGTCGGACTCCCTCATGAAGGGTACCGCACCATTATCTATAATAATGGATATTCTGCTAAATATTCCAAACGTCTACCTGTTGTCGTTATTAATATCAAGCAGGATAATTATTTAAAAATAAAATTACCAATAAAAAAACGGGTAATCGAGCCCGGGTCTACCACGTGAGAGTCTGGTCTGCTTACTACTCGACCACCGAGGAATATGCAAATTGTTTATCTATAACGTCAGCTGTATTACATAATTTTTGCTTAAAAGGAACTAAAGTTCCTATCGTGTGTCCCGCGACACGTTCTACCTTTTTTTTAAGACCTGGCATTTCACGATCCGAATAGTGGGATAGGTGAATTATGAATGTGAAACAAAAATTTCACAATCTGGCTGCCTTTTTTGGACATTTAATAAAACGGCGGGCTTTACAATTGAGCTACGACATATACTAAACAGCTTGTTTTCAGTTGATATTACGCAACTAAATAAAGTAGATATTGTTATATTCTTTTTTGGAAATAACAGTTTGAAATTAGATCACATGGCAAGCATAAGTTGAATACAAAACCGCAGTACAACGTCGACCATTACTGTTGAATAAAAATAAGCAGATTTACGATCGACTGCATGGCAATTGAATTTTACTTTGAACAACTAAAATATACTTATTAGTGGATCGAGTGATTCGGTATACAGGGACTTTTATTACCAATTGTTCTTATAATGAACTTGCTTCTGAATGTTCTAAGAACTTTATTTTAATTCCTTATTATTCATGGTTGCATAAACAAAGTTGTCCTGAATTGTTCGTTTCCATGTACAGCAGTAAATATAAAAATTCGGAGGAAAATAATTCTGATCTTCAGCACGGTGTAAACATGCTGCAACGTTTCCGAAACTTTGGTGTACTGTTAAATAATTATAGACATACGCCGTTTATGTGGACATTCGTGAAAAACGCATAACCTGTACATATTAAAAAGTTTGTAGTTTTCAAGATATTTGATGTTTTCATGGAGTCTGCAAGATCACTTTTTTATGATAAAGAGAAAATATTTCTCTTGTATTTTTTTCTCCAATCTTCCTGAACTTTTAGGTAACCACAGCAGCCCACAAGTGGGTACCCCCACCTCATTCTAAGGTCCACACCATAGACAAAATAAAAGAGACGGATTGAAGTATCAGGCATAACGTTTCTGCGCAACCACCCGCGCATTGAGTCGCTGCGGTCGCGAGAACTACAAGACTTTTTACATTAGCAAAATGGAATAAAATACTTTAAAATATTATAAATTACCTTTCACTTCAACATTTTGCCCTTAATGTCGATGAATATCATCGAATATATACCAAATCAATCATACTTTGGTTGATGTAAATCTGGCTCCTTTTTGTCAAAGTCAAAGTGAAAATGTCAATAAAAAATATACAAATGGTGAGTGGGTTTTAAAATTAGTACCTAATACATAAAAATTTATTTAGGATTTTAGCTCTGATAAAGGAAATGAAAGTAAATGAACCTTTAAAATGTCATCACTAGATATAATTCGTCATGTATTGCAGAAAATTGTAATAGTAAATATTTTTGTCCACTTCGCAGTCTGTAGTAATAAAACATTTTTCAAATCTCCATCTGATATTAATCAAAGTGAACAGTGGTACAAAAGTTTAGAACTTCCCCCGATAGCACCAAATATTTGCTAAATACTTTCTTTATATAAGAGAAATATTTATATCTTTTATAAATATTTGTTATCTAAAACAAATATTTGTTAAATATTTATTATACAATATTTGTATCAAATATTTAGTAAATATTGCTTAAATCTTTGAAAAGTAATATTTCATCAATAACATATAAAATAAATTTTCGTTTTTTCATGGATGAAAAATATTCAAGATCTAATATTATAAAAATATTGTCAGAAGGATAAATATAAATAAGAGTTATACCTAATTGAACCACAATGTTATAGGTACCTGCTTTAAAAACCGTTTGAGCTTATTTGGTTTTTGGAAATTATTCCTACCTACCTATACCTACTCTCCGATGGCCAGGAAGTAGGAATTTGAAAAATATTTGTTCGATATTTTCATATAATCGTTAAATAAATTGTATAATTATATTTTTCCTAATTCCATGTATACTACACCTATATTCACTAATTTAGAAAATTTCGAACAAACATTTAAATAATGAAAAATCTACATTTTGGGTAAATACCCACATAAACATTCAAATTGAATGTTTTTGTACCTGGGTGAGTTATCTTGTGTTTGTACCTACCTAAATTTTAATTTCTTTCCCGCTACCAGATGTATACCATACCATATCTTTGTTCCTTGCTCCCTTCTTTGCCTATGAAGAATGTTATTCTGTTCAATGTGGCCGGTTGAATATAATTATTATATACGCTGGGGTGATACAAATAAACGTATTATTTACTGTTCTTTCATTTTTATTTTGCGAGGTGATAATCCCAACCTGCATTTGGAATAATTACTACAAACAGTAGACATTAAATTCAGTTACTCAAACATTCAAAAGGAACAAAACATGTGAAGTCATCAGTGTTGTTTACGATTTAAATTGAATTTCAACAGATATTGTCAACGTGGCACAGTATAGTGTACTGACTGAGCATGCGTTGCACATGAAAACGAAACGGTACCGAGCGCCGTGAACAATAAACATAGCAGCCATTTGCCATTTTGTGTTTTGTGTTCTGTTTTGTTTTTTGTTTGTCTAGGTACCATTCAGAGACATCGTTTATATTTTGTGAATTATTGTGATTGAGTGTGTAGTGTGTATTCGAATTTTATTTTTCGTTCAGATTGTGTGTGTACATTTATAATAGTGATTGTGTTATTTACGTGCTTCTGACCGGACATTACTCGGGACATTTTAAAAAGATAAAAGCTTGAAATAATTTACATGAAGTTCTTCATGAAAATCTTAAAACTACCCAACTATGAAGATTGTTAATTTTCCCGCCTATAATAATAATTAGTAGCAATGTGTTTTATTTTCAGGGAAATGGAGCAACAGAGAATTTTGATATTGACAATTTAAAATGTTCATACATGGTTCTTAGAAATAAAATATTTATAAATTAACAGTGTTTCATTTTTTGGGGAAATAGTTTTGCAGGATCCCAAAGAATTCTATTTATAACAAATATATAATAAATGTTCACAACAAATATATAATAAATGTTTATAACAAATATTTAATGAATATTCGAAACAAATGTAAAACAGATATTTCATAAATATTTTTAACAAATATTTATTTAATATTTGAAAATAATATTTGCTTGATATTTAAAAATCTGTCGCTACAAATATTTAACAAACATTTTTTAAAAATATTTAGAAAATATTTTTTGCTATCTGGGTCCTTCTGCATCCAATGATCAAAGGTTGTGTGAAGATCATTTTATTAATAATGCATTTACAGGTTCATTATGCAAAATACTTATTAAATTTGTTTAACCTTTGTAATCCTTACATGCATCATAACATAATACACCATGAAAAGTAGTTGAACATAATAATAATACCCAAGTTTTTGAAAATACCGTATTGCCTATATTGAAATGGAAGCTTATTTTTTCTAACAATAATGATAGCTTCAAAAGAAACTCAATTTGGAACATCTACCTAACAAACTATGTTTGGAATCTAGTACTTTAAGTGAAATAAATGAAACTTAGAGTAAATAATTCATCTCTCGAGAAGAAGAAAATGTATTATATTAATAAAGATCTGAGTTATTTCAAAATTAGATCCAGCAGGCTTAGATTTAAAAGTGGTAAGTACTGTTAACACATCAACAACTGACAGAATAGAAAACAATCCACATTATTTACCGATTTTGTCTAATTATTGGCGTTTTAGGCAATTTTTAGGTATTCATGATAAAATTCATGGGCGTAGCAGGTTTTGTTCAATATACAAATACGTCTAATAATTAGTTAGTTTAGAGTTTTGATAAATCCATATTTAGCTAATTTAAAAAAGTACCAATATTTCAAGTGTAATAAATTATTAATTTTAAAATTCCACCCTGTATAATTCATTATTGACCATTGTTGGAATCGGTTCATTAAGAGGATTTCAAAAATATGAAAATATACAGGGTGTTTCATAAAAAAAAACACCGACTATGGCATACTTGCCTGAATCACCCTGTATATTTAATATATTTACATAACGCACAACTCAATTCAAAAGTTGACGTGTCTCGGCATTTTTTATAATTTTTTAAAATAATGACATAAAGAATTTTATTCCATAAGTGGTTTCCACACTGTATACTGTCTATTTTCAATCAATCACCACTACATAATCAGCACTAGCTATTTTATTGTTAGACGTGGCAATATCAAATTTTATTGGCCGCACTCCTTCCATAGCTTCACATATGTTTGCCAAAATACAGAAATATTGGTCCATAGTGTGAGTTATTTAACGGATTCTTATTTGTCAATTTTGATTCACTACACATATATTTCAAAGATCACTTAATTTGGATATTTAGTACACGTAGATCAATCCAATAGAAAGTTGAAATAGTGAAATTTGTAGGAACCATAAAAAACTCACTCTTTTTATTCTAGTTCTAGACTTGTGCCTTTTTGTTTTTATCATGTAATCAGACAAATGAAACTAATTTCACTTTCTTATTACGAGTAATCAAAAAAAATATGTTCCGGAATTGGCACGTTATTGTAATTTTATTATTCCACTCCACCCATTCTACTTCCTTATCGTTTTTAACGCGCTTTTTTCAGCTTCACCTGTATGTGGACTCGAATGTAACGGTATTTTAGAACGTAATTTTCATTGAATTGAAAACACAATTGCAAATCGAGATCCAGCTCACTTATTGGACAATATTTGATTAAATATATTTCAATCACCTAACCAGAATCATCTAAATTAACGATAATTTTATGATATTCCATTCTCTCTTAGTCATATACCTCATACTTACATTATTATCTACTGGGCAATTGGTGAAGATGATGGCGATACTAATCAGAAATAAGTACTAAAAACACACCTTCAAAGCAGACCGAAATAAAAACTGATAAATCATTTTCAATTGATTACAAAAAACGTGGGGAGCTTAATATCACTTGTTATGGATATATCATAAAAAATATTCAAAATATCTTGAGAATTTAAAATTGGAAACATTATTAAGATAACATTATATTTCCAGATGAACATAAGATTTGACAATAATGTTAACATTCCTATTATATTGGTCACATCAGAAAACTTGAGAATGATCCCTTACTTTTCAATTCGATTTTTCAGGATACAGTGACCGGTAAGTGATCCTGCTAGATTTTATTATTCCTTGAGCAGCTTTGAGAGTTTTTTGACTTTCGCTGTGTTCCTACCCACATAGCAATTTGACATCCTAAGCATATGCGTGGAATATTTTCAAAAAGAACATGGATGTGCGAAGCATGTTCTCAAATAATACCAAAACAAGTGCTATAAATAGATTGTGTTGCGCCCTGGTCACATGCTGGTCAGGTTTTCAGAATGTGATTAAAGATGTTCTTTTAAGATGTGAGTATGTACCCAGCACTAAAAAGCTCAAAGTGCCAACAATCATGTGATAGCACATCCTTTTCACATGCTACGCATTTTCCAGCTATAGTACAGTACATGTGCTATCGGCGTATATCTTATATACCTATACGAGTGCTATTAATCTCCTGTACATGTGCTAGTGAAGATGCTGGGCACATGCTAAGGATATCTTGTATTATTCGCAGAACCTACGCATATCCATATCCATTACACTTCCTTTTACGAAAAGAATGTACTTTGCACATGCTCTTCTGAAGTTTCTCGCTTGCAATACACACACTTTATAGGTGCTATGTACATGATACAGAAGTTAACTTTTTTGTCAACCTCTTATTTTTCATTCACCATGTACCAATGTAACATTATTAATTAGTGCAATGAAAAATCCTTGTTCTGGGGGGACCTCCATGTGATCTACGTACCATGTTGATCTCGGCAACCACTACGCCAGGTAAGTATAATTCTTCAGCTTTGGTCCGGTATTTGATTTGCGTGGTTACATATGAATCGGTGTAAAGCTACAAATAAAAGTCAGCGCCCTCTTTCGATGCGTTTATGTAGTATTTCGAATACTTTGTTGAAAAGGAACCCTTCTCAAATGTATTTCCTTAATAACATTATCTATATAGTTGTTTTCACTTTATGAATGTTTAATCAATAATCAAAGCAATTTTATACACGCTGTATTTCTCAATTCAATTCAATAAGTAATTGAAGAAATGTAGATGCTGTCTTCACTCTTCCAAATAATGAGTTATTCACATGCGATAAAGCATATGCTGAAACAGGATGTGATCGCATGTGCGAAGGACGTATTCAGCATGTGCATTGAATGTACCAAATAATGTTCTATGTTTTATACTTTGCACATGCTGAAAATATGATTTGAGGTTAATCATCAGATTATTCAGATATATACATGCTAAGTGTATATTATAAATGGAAAGATATATATGATAATGGCTTCAATATCGAATGAAGTTATCCATACTCATTTTCAATACTTTTGGTCTTATTGTTCTCAGTTTGAATGAAAATGGACAATATTGATTTCAGAAAAATACATCGCACGTTATTTGAGGATTTTCATATTTTGGTTTAGGTTCGATGGAAGTAATTTACTCACCCTCCAGTGTTCTATTTCGCTCAGTCTATTAGCAACAACACATCCTGCACTACCAGCACCAACGACAATAAAATCGTATTCCTCCACGTAAGCCTTATCACTTCCAAAGGGATTATAAAAATCCGAAAACGAATAATCGAATCCGTACGTATTTTTTTGATCCAATGAATATCCGAATAAACTAGCCACCAACTGTAAAAATAAAAAAGTCGACGGTTGACAAGTTGTTAAATTATTATGCACCGAACACGGCTGATGGAGATCGGGAGGCGTCCATCCCTGTACCATTGTTTTAAATATAAGAACAAGTTATTGCACCTAAGATGACTAGACCTAAACAGAAGTGAACGGCTTGCGTTAAACGAAACTTATCTGTTACGGAGTATAGTACAATTAAAAGTAGCTAGTGGGGAATTTGTAGCGATACAAATATTCACAAGTCAATTTAATTTATTTTTGAAACAAAAACCTCAATTTCAATAGGCGTAACCACATTAATTTTTGGAGATTTAACTATCAAATAAAATAGGCCAGTACCGTGACATTTTATTCGGTCATACATTTCCTTTCTCTTCTCCAGTACTTTCATTGTAATCCATAGTTTATTTCTATTATATTTGATATATCGGCAACTTTCTATGAATTTTAGAACTAAACTTGGAATGGAATAGGTCAATTTTTTTCTGAGGATACTCAAAACACAATAAAAGTTCTTTAGACTTGTATTTGTACCTACTCATGATACCTACTCTTATTTTAAGGTTATTTAAATTGTTGGACTCACTGTCGATCAATCCCAAAAAGACTGAGATGGTCCTTTTCACCAGGAAAAGAAGTTTATCGGGTTTAAAACCTCCAGAAATCTTCAAAAGCAAACTAAACTTTTCGGAAGAGGTGAAACACCTTGGCATTACCCTAGACAGGAAACTAACATGGAACTCTCATCTACACAGCAGAGCAAAAAGAGCATATTATGTGGCCTATGAGCAGTGTCGGAGGACAGTGGGACGCACATGGGGTCTGTCACCCCGTGTGGTCACCTGGATCTACACTGCAATAATAAGACTCATGTTAACGTATGGAGCAATTGCATGGGGACCGAAGGTTCTACAAGCAACGGCCATCCAAAAATTATATCAAATACAGCGAATGGCTTGTTTAAACATCACAGGAGCCATGAGAACAACACCAACCGCAGCAATGGAACTAATTACTGGTCTGACCCTTCTGGACCTGTACCTCAAGGAGGTTGCGTTAATGGCCATGGTACGATTGCGCACGGCTGGTGTAAACCCCGAAGTAGGTGTGGGACAATTGAGGTTAAGCCTATGGTAGGAAGCGCTCACCCTACAAAATACAAATAAAACAGAACAGAGAGCCAGATGCTGCAAATGCAATACGCATATGTACAGATGGTTCAAAAATGAAAGAAGGCTTAGGATGTGGAGTTTACTCGAGAGCACTAAGCCTAAAGATTGAGTGGGGAATGGGAAACAATACCAGCGTGGTTCAAACAGAACTGACTGGTATCTCAATTGCCACAAAAGAACTAACCAGAAGAGGAATTTCTGGGACAATCATAACAATCTGCACTGATAGTAGACAAGCCCTATTAGCCTTGAACAGACAACGTGTTATATCGAGACTAAAACTAGAGTGCCACCAAGATTTAGCTGACGCCTCGGCAGATAACAATATTATCCTGAGGTGGGTTGAAGGGCACGACAGGAGTAAAGGAAATCGCATTGATGATTGTTTAGCCAGGGAAGCCGCTGGACTAAAAATTCTAGGACCCAGTGACACCTACGGCCTAACGACTTCGACAATTGCGGAACTAGCCAAACGTTACACCCATGCTCAATCCCTTAAGAGATGGGATGGAATTAAAGGATGCTGCCTTGCCAGGATCACCCTGGGCGACCCTGGGAAGCTGGCGCCGAAGAAATATTTAGCGATGACCAGGAAAAACCTACGTTTAACAGTAGGATTTCTGACTGGCCATTGTCAACTAACGAAACACCTCCATACTATGGGGCTAGTGGACATGCAGGATGTCTGAACAGGAAGATGAAACTGTCAGGTATGTCTTATGCGAGTGTCCGGAGTTATCGTCAATAAGAGAGTGTGTGTTCTGTGAGTCTTGGCCTACACCTGCCGATATAAAGGAGATGTCACCTAGTGACCTGTCCACCTTCCTGAGAAGGACAGAATAGACGATGACCTACGAGGACAACTCCTCGGGAGGATGTACAATGGGTCACATGTGGCCTAAGTGCTGTGAGCCTACACTCACCTTTCCTACTCTACAGATACAGATACAGATTGTACCTACTCTTATTTTAAGGTTATTTAAATTGTTGGAATATGTATTAGTGATTAGTGACAATAATGATTTAAATACCATGCTGTTGGCTAAATAACTTGATACGAAAACCCAAGTATGTAGATCAATTTTTCCTACACTAACAAAAGGGTGAGTGTACAAAACAATTGGTGGGATTAAACAAAATAGGCGTTGCTCCTTCACCAGATCCTATAATGTACTACTTAAGATGAACCTCTGCCACTCTTTTGGTTGATGCCCGTGGTGATTCAATGACTATTAGACGACATGTAGGATGGAAATATTCAACAACAGCAGAAGGATATATCGATGAGTCAATAAATAAAAAGACGTTAACAGCCAGTAATTGAGCTATAGATTCAATTGAAAGTCTTCCACCGACCTTCACTCACACTGAGAATACCAATGTCCAAAAAGAACACGTGTACCTACAGCTTACGTTATACCGCCAAACACGTATACTTAAGGGTGAATAATAGCAAACATTTTGAAATGAATGTTTAATTTTCCCGAATTTTTCTAAATACATAATTGTAATTTGATATGCTTTTTATTTTTATGAATTAAAATAATCGTAGGAAAACTATCGTACAAAGCTTAAGCTGTAAGTTTATCACAAAGCTTCTAAAATTACTGCACTCGCCACTCGCGGCTACCTCGCAACTTTTTTACTCGCATGTACAAAGCTTCTTACAACCCCCGTTATGTAGTATACTAATTTGTTTTACAATAATAAACAGTACTATAATTTAATCATAATGTCAAGGTAGTTGAATCTGTATCTAAAAACGATAAATAGCCAAATCTAAATTTTCGTAACCTTTGCTTTCACGGTAGGTTATACCTACCTATAGTTAATAAAAAAAATCGTACGTTAGTTACGAAAATTTTCTTGATAACAACGCGTAACCTACTTGTTCAGTTATCAGATGATTATTACTTTTGAGCTATAATCAATTACGAATTTTGCGGTTGATCAATACGAAGGTACACCGAATTTTGAAATAATATAATACGGTCCTTCACGGTAAATTCATATTTTGGTTCCAAAGCATTTAAAGGTACATAATTAAACAAAATTATGTCAATGTGTTCATCCATATCTTGAAAGGTGTAATTTAAATTTCAAGGGAAAACCACACTGAATCCCATTATTTAAGAATATACAGAGAGATCCTAAATACTCGGGATATGATTATTACAGGATATAAATCTTAATGTGAGAGATCATATAATATACACTCTTGTTGACGTTATAAGCAGATCTGCACTACCCTTTTTTCTCTTGCTCTTCATGTCAAGGTGGAAGCGGGAATGGCTGCATACAGACTGGTGTGCAATGAAAATTGGCTTGACGGAACCAATAACTCCCATAGTCATTCCAAAATCACGGATGTTATCACAAACTTGCTCCTTGAAATGAGATGTGACAACATTTAACGACAACCATAATAATAACAACTAACCATACCGTATCCAGTTAAAAAAGGATGGGTTAGGAGAATGCAGTCAGGATACAACGTTAGCGTGGTACACAGACGGATCTGAGAGTGGAGCTGGAGCTGGAGTCGATGGTACTAGACCCAGGTGCAAGGTGCAGGCAGAAATCCACATGACTAAAGTGGTACGGGGTATAGAGGCAAAAAGACCTTACAATCTCGATAGTCAGGCAGCACTAAAATTTTCAGCATGTCTCCAGATTTAGACTGGTCCGAAACCGCATACCAGAAACTATAACAAAGGTAGGGTCTGAAACAGCGTTCACTGGTGCTGAACCAGTATTAGGGATATCAAAAAATACTGCAGGTGGTTGTACATCTTGGTGAATTCTAACAAAACATCAGTCGAACTGGAGACACGTACCGAAACTGAAACACAGCAAACTCCTGGTCGAAAAACCCTCTCTGTCTGATGATATATTGAACCTCAATAGGGGCCTGTAGAGAAAAGTGACGGTAACCGGTGAGTAAGGAACCACGTGCATACAATCGGCATATATAGGGAGGAACCTGTTTGTCGGTTATGCATAGAGAAGAAGGAAACAGGTCACTTCCTCTTCGATTGTGAAGTATTATCTCATTGGAGATAGAGGACTTCTAGAACTAGAGCTTCTAATGGAGGATTTTTCCAAGAAAGCCTAGTGAAAAGACTGTTGAGTCTGATAAGGGCCACTGGTCTCTTCACATAAACGGCACAACCAAGAGCACAAAAAACCGGAAGTCTGAGTTGCCGAGGACTCTAAGCCTCTGACTGATTATGCCGAAGCAATGAAACAAGCACTACACCTTGGGTGAGGTTTATCGAAAATTAATTGCAAAAGCGACGAGCAGGTGTGTATGCCAACATATTATGTTTAATCAAAGGAAAAACTCGGCAATGGAGATGAACACTCTTTCGTCACTTCGGTTTACCTTCACTCTCTGAGTAATCGTGCCAACTTTGGTATGATACAATTTTTCAATAAATCGTGATACTCCTGACTATTTGAGTTTTCCTCAATGAAAAGCGGCTAATCGTTCTGTCGCCTATCAGTTCAGCCAATGTATTCAGTTTTTGTGGATATTGGTTGCAAGATTCATGCATCCAACGAGGATTGTTACGTGACTAGTATCTAAAATAATGCTAATTTACGTTTTCATCAATAAAAAAAGCCTCATCACAAAACATAACGTAACTTCAAAAATTTTATTATATTATTATTCCATAATTAAGTTTGCAAACTTTTCATGTCTATCGAAATCATCATCTGGAAGCTCTTGAACCAATCTTATTTTTAATGAATGGAATTTATTTAAATTACGGTTCCCTGGATAGGTATTTGTCTGGTACTCTTCATAGAGGACACAAACATCTACAGATTTGTTTCTCTTACTGAACCATTCTTAAAACTTATCACTCATTCACTGACAGTAGATCTTGTTATGGGTTCTCGCTTATGATATAAATTATTAAGGATACTACACGTTTTTTGTTGACATCCACGCGTAGGTATAACCATATCCTTATATCATTGAAATCTCAATTACTTCTTTTTCAGATATACGATCCATTGTGAGTTTCAATAAACACCAACAATACTATTTTATTGAAATGTCAAAGCTGTTATTGTAGCAGTTATAGCCATCTGAATGTTTTACTTTAACTTTGGTGGAGATAATGTGAATGTAGCTATAAGTATAACATTACATGAAAAATATTGAGTATTTTTTGTGGATTTCAGAAGACGAAAAATTTACAGCGTGATTTATTTGAAATAATAAGCTCTTGCAAACTAAAATCTATTAAAATCGTGCAATCCGTTTCAGAGATAATAGAGGTGTTCTATTCTTGAAACTCACTCTGTATAATAACAACTACCTACAATTCATACTAAATGTATTTATGAATTGTGACTATTTATCAAGTCAACTGTATCATACAAAAAATGCAAACATACATTTTTAGCGTGGAATATAAAATTTTATACAGTTAAGTAATTGTCGTAGTGAAAAAAGTCGCTGCTTACTTCATACAATTAATTCATGCAAGGTCAATCGTCCTTCATATTAAGGTAAACAAAATCATTTAATTAAAATTGT
>CAJUYH010008217.1:0-15883 GCA_910591685.1 Galerucella tenella | reverse complement strand
TGGGTGTCGGCAGGAGGGGGATTTTCGCGTCGTCGAGAGAGTGGTCGGACTTATTGGAATATATACTTTGATTATACCTTTCTCATCTTAGTTGTCTTCTATTATTTATATTCACTTTTTTGTTGGTCGATGTCTAAAAGATAGTAGCGTCTTCAAGGTTCTTATATATAGACTTATAAGTCTCTGATATACCTAGTGCAAAAAATGAAATTTGAAAAGAATATAATTATACAATTTCATCTTTATTCTTGTAAAAACTTTTATTCAACAATATATTCCATCTACATTAAAAAAAATTAACAACCAATATCGCAAGGCATTGCGTCTCTTCCAAGCAAATTGTTTCCTCCTATACTATCGAGCCCTCTGTGTCGATAACCAGCTCCGATATCTCTTCCAAGCAAATGAGATCCACCAATACTATCAAGACCTCTACCAATAAGTCCATCACCTCCAATATCTCCGGAAATTTCTCTTCCAAGTAAATTGTTACCTCCTATACTATCTAGACTTCTATCTAAAAGCAACTCCCAACCAATTTCTTCAGGAATATAGTATTTACTAGCAAGCTGATTTTTTCTTAAGTTGTACAAAGTTCTTTCATCTTCCAATCTGTCTAAGGCTCTTCCTAAAAGATTACCTCCTCCAATAGTGTCTAGTGAACTTGATGCAAAAAGACGAACTGAAAATCAAAAGGAATTTTAAGTTTTGGAAATATCGCTTGGACGTGCAATAATATATAAGTACTTACTCAAGTAAAGCTATGTACACAAACATAAACACAAATGTTTACAAATATAATATATACAATTATAATACAATTTACTGTGTGGAACCTACTCATATAATACAGTTTGTACAGTTATTCATGGACGTACGTAGAAATTTTCTAACAAGATATTTGGGATATAAAAGATTGGCATATATTTTGAAATTGAAATCATTAGCTTCTTGCTCTCTAGTTTCATCCTAAAATTTCTTGATTAATTAATTTTTGTTTGTATTTATACATAAAACACTCATAGTCCTTTGTAAATATTGTGTATTCTTCTGTTGAGCGTGTACATAAATTAGTAAATATTGATAATTGGGTAAAACACAGCTTCCTTTTTTTAAATAAACCTTATTAAATATGAATATTTTAAATCTGAAAGAGATTTCATTTGCAAAAGTTAATAATTAAAAAGTCCAATACACAAAGAAGCAGAATATTAATAATAATAATACAACTGAAAGCAAAGTGTTCAGAGGTAGTTTATAAAGCAATTTAACATAGAATCAACAAAAGTAGAAACCTTTTGAGCTACATTAATGTACACAAGATCACACCTAAATATTGAAGCTGACTTCTCTAAAAGAATAATTCTAGATTTTGGCTGACACACAGTTTTTGTAAACTAGTAATACTGGTTTTAACTCTTTCTTTGGAAATTTATGAAAGTACAAGAAGAACAACCGAAAAAAGAGTAACTTTGTCTTCAATATCGTCATATTGTAGGACTTTTATCAAGTTTAATGATTACGATTCATTGTGTTTCTACCGAATCAGTCTTAGCGAAGTTAGTTAATTTTACAAAGAAAATCATTCTGGTGAATGCATTATACGGTAAAACTAGTGAAATAGTCGATCACAAAAAAGAAAATCCTTTAATTAACCAATGAATGGAGTTTACAGTCTCTCGTAGGAAGAATAAAATGAAGACACTAGTAGAATTGTCAGATTAGAAGTAATAGAATTTTTGGATTTACTATAAGAATATATGCTTTGAGAGTTGCAGAATGTGTATTATAGAAACAAATAGTATTTTTCCCATTGGTCTTTTGAGAGTTCTCTACTGAAATTATGCCTTTGAAAGTGCTTAACAACTTTGGATCTAACTCCTTTCATTGTAATTTTTCTAGAAAGTAAGTTCCAGGACATTAAAGAGTTGTAGAAAATAAGTTAATGGAAGCTTAAATTTAAACTTAAAATTTGATATAAAACATGTTTATACGCGTTTATTGACATAAAAGTATGTTTATAAAACTGGAAGAGTCTTTGCTTTTACCTTTGAAACTCTAAAAAGTAATGCAAGTATATAAATAGTTATAAACCTTATTTAAATTGTAATTTAGATAATATTTTTGGTTTTCAGTGAAGACATATACAGTAAATAACATTTTTTGAAGTAACATCTCTTCGTTGGAGGCTTGGACAAACTTTACATATTTCAACTGCCATGGAAAGTGTAAAGTATTTATATTTAAAGCTGTGACAACTGTGTAAGGAAAGATATAAATTTATTGGTGCTAGATACTTAAAAAAACTATCAATATATATACAATTAAGTAGTTTTGACTTCTCGGACATATATTTTACTTACTTGGACTCCTAGCAGGTTCTTGTTTATATAGAGATATCTGGAACAAACATGAAAATCATTATCTAATAACAAAATATAAATGTTTTTATACATTTTTTATTCGATAAATAAACGATAAACTTGCGTAATTTCTGTTATTCTGTTCATCTATCCGTTTTGAATTGAGGTTGAAGGAAACTTCTTATTTAAGTTAGGAGTTCATTTAAATTTAGAAAATGTCAAATACACCTGTAAGTGAAGCGTTTAATGAACTGCAAAGTTATTTATAATTGCCCTATAATATAATCAATCAATAGAAAAATGGGTCTGGAAAATTTAATTTAATACGAAAATTAGTGTTATTTATAGTATCTATATTATTCAACAAGCATATAATGATGGCTATTATTCACTAAGGGGAGTCGAGAGGAGTAGATGTACATAAATACCAAAGTGAATAATAGCCATTATATACATTCGATATAGGTCCTGTTTATCCACGTCATGTGACCTGTCAATTATCCACAACTATTAGGGGGCGTCCATTTGTTACTTCATGCATTTTTCGAGATTTTTTGACCACCCTTCCACCCTTGGTTAGATGTAATAAGTTATTCATCTACCCCCTTCTCTAATTTTTTATTCAAAATTTGTGTTTTGGAAAAAAAAAATTTGGGTTTATCAAAAAAAAAAATTGGCCCAATTACTTTTATTACAGACATGTTTTTTATTTAAAAATTAACCTCAAATTGTACGCAAGTAGCAACACATTGTTTTATGCTATAAAAAACCTCTCCCTCTCCCCACCAAATGAGATTTGGTAATATTCGGCTCGATCCCCCCCCTGAACAACTACGGTAATTAATGGATGAAATAGTCCTGGGCAAAAGTTATTTTGAGTCATTTTGTTTAAGGTCAAACTATCACATTGCATGAGTTACGCGTTGATACTTTTCTGTACAGAATTTGATTTTAAGCTTTCAAAATTTTACTTGGACGAATTATAAAATAAAAATCCTTCTGGTTATTTAATTGTAAATTCTTTCCCAGTGAATCAATCTTTTAAAATTTTAGTCTAATAGTCATAGTTTTGTGGTATTTACAGAACTTTTTGAATTTAAATGTGTTTTTTCGAAAAAATTCTGAAGATGAAAGCTTTATTTTATCAAGAAAACTAAATCCAACCAAATCCCCGTTCTCAAGCAAAAAAAGTTTTTTTGTTGGAAATTTCATGTTTTGACATTTTCTCAGTCAAGTCTCTGAATGCTTTGAACCAGGGACGTATATAAGGGGGGAGGGGTTTTCGGGGTTCAAACCCTCCCCATAGAAAATACAATAAAGGTACGATTTTGGTATTTACAATAGTTTTTTTATGGTAAAAATGCCTTTTTAACACTAATTGAAGGTGAAAGGATGATTTTATCGAAAAATTAACTCGACCAGATTTCTCATCTCAAAAAACTCCATTCGTCACTTTTCAAGTAAAAAAAATTATGGAATCTTTCGCGATTTTACATTTTCTACGTTTCTGTTTTCATTTCTGCTTGCCAGTGTGGTTTAATAAGCACGATCCTGATAATCTTAATCAAAATATTGAAACAAACTCTTTAAAATATCACACTCATATGACGTTTGTCATGAACCGGCCTGCTAGTAATAATTGTCTCCCCTAATCACAAACCAGAATGGTTGATTAAATCGTGCAAATATCCCAACCCCGTTTAACTTAGAAGTGTGATTCAATGTCTGTCGTGGCATATAGCCAGTAAGTAGTTGTTGCTTCTTAGTTAGTAAACAGCCTGCTCTTTAAAAAGTAATTCTCAAATATGTAAGTATTTAAATTATTATGTTTGACATCTATTGATAACAAGCTTTACCAAAATGACAATTCACCCTTAAATTAAATCCTCCCACGTTTCCTAAATTTCCAAAAGAATATCCAAACAATAATGCCAATGAAATTGTTAAAAATACACATTGTTATGCTCTATTAATTCGTTGAACCGTTTTGTGATTATTTCGTAAATAGATTCATTTGGAAACGTCGAAAGTATTTACAGAATGAATTACGAATTCATTTTGTTACGTTAAGTTGTTACCTCTTGACAGTGTCCATGTCAGGATATAAAATTAGTTACACAGTGTTTATTTTTTATTGATCTACCAGCATGAAAACGTCCATATATTTTTCATATACAGTGTTAGTTGTGTCGGTGACAACACTAATTTGAGTTTGTGTAGATTTATTCCAGTTTTCTGGAATAAAAATAGTAGGGTATGCTAATAATGCCTAATATTATGATTATTTTATAACTGATATGTTTGGCTGGTGAAATAATATATAGATACTAAGGATCTGTCACTGTTTATGGTACAATGAAGGATTTATAAACTTTTATCACTAAATCCTCATAACTAGATACCGAGTCAACGAAATATTGTGAAATATACTTTATTACCAGCAAAAGAAGACCATAAATGCTAAGTATGCTGGCTTTGTTTAAAAAAATATTGCAGGAACACATTCAAAATAAATATGTTGCTGTATCATAAATCCCTGGTTTTATTACATTTTTCCATAAAAATATAACTTACCTTAAAGCTTTTTGGTCAATATTTGCATAATAGAAATTTTTATGGTGAATTTTGGCATTACCTTCACCTCATTAATTGTTATTATTGTTCATAGAGTTGATGTACGTATCAACAGATAGAAATTGATATTGAAATTCAATTCGCAAAAATTACCAGTGACGTACGGTATTTTATAAAAGGGTAGATTAAGCTGATTTGATCAAATTTCTTACTACCACGTCTGATGATGCATTGATTTAACATAATTGAAGACATGCAGGACAAAAGTTACATTTAAAAAAAATATTATACCTATTATACCAAGAAGTTTCAATATAATTCGATAATATTTTCCAAAAACAAAAATATCAGTGAATGAAGGACCTATGTATTCAGAAAATTGACGAAACTATAATGGATAAAGATACATAAGTACCTACATAAGCTCGAATTTATTATATTTAACTTTAAAACCTTCAAAAACATTTGGTGATAAACACATACACGTCGCCACTGGTGAGAATAGCTAATTTTGTAAATTATTTTAACGATACAGTGTACCGCAGATGAAAAATACTGTAATCGGGTCACTTTAGTTCTTTTTTTGTGTTAGCAGTCATCTGACAACCTTGCTCTTTTCTCATATTGTCTTGACAATTACAATATTTCCAATTTTTCTTGAGGTAAAGTAATTATTGGTAAGTACTATACTAGAATCGGGATCGAGAGGGATTATTAAAAACAAAATTGTATACAGAACAGGTGGACCAAATAAAATATATGATTCTATACTACTGTTACTACTCACTATTTATACTTTAAAAAACTCTATTTTTTTAGTAATTTAGCTTCAATATAAAATAAAGTTTTATTATTTTTTCATAATGCTGTGTTTTTGTGAAAAATAATAAATACCCACACTTGAAATAACGATTTTTAATAGTCTTTCTCGATTGCGATCTTACTATAACAAGAAAAGTGGCAAAAAAAAGTTGTTGCAAAAAGGAGGAGGTTCTCAATATAGTTAAGAGGCCTTTTTGTCAAGCATTCAATAGTTTTGACAAAAAATAAGATGAAAAAATGTGATTCTCAACACCTTGTATCTCCGTGAATATTCACTTAAGACCCTATGTATATAGTTTTTCTGACAACAGCTCTGCAATGAAATTCACAAAAGGGTACCTACTATAGGGTGTTGCAATAAACAAAAATGTTGATTGCGTCATCACACGGTGGTAAAATTTAATGGATACTGCCAAATAACAAGGTGGATTTGTAATGCCTCTTAAATAATAAAATAATTTGTATAAGAATGATATTATAAATATGACAATTAATTAGTATGAAGTAAATCATTCGAGAAATCTATCAGGATAAACTTTTTAAAAACATTTTGACAGGCAAGAGATTGGGCTTTATGATGACAATAATCAATCGCAAAATAAAATTGATATTCATGTAAGATAATTTTGAAAAAGCCATGTTTCCAATTTGTAAAATATATACATAGCTGCTCACGTAAGTTATGAGACAAATTGGAAATTAAGTTTGTCAAAACATAACAATTCAGTTTTTGAAAAATTTGTGGTTTGAGTGGTCAACTAAATAAATTCTTAGATACGTTAGTAATAAACAAAAAGTTCGTATCCTTATTTTATTTCTATAGAATGAGTACTGAAGAGGTAACTGCTTCAGGGAACATAATTTGAGCAGCTTTTTTAAAAAGAACAATATTTTAATATTTAAATTCCCCACTTACTGAGGTTCTTTAATCTAAAGTTTCAATTATTATTGTGCCCCTTTACACTACCTCTACAATTTCTATATTTTTAAAATAATTTCTTGTGTTTTTCTTCAAGTACTCAAGCAAGAAATGTTAATAATAAATACTTATATTTTTTAAGCCGAATCTACTTAAAAAATCAGTCCAAAGTCTAAAGCTTTTTTTATTTTAGTAATTATTATTATTATATTTTGATTATCATTGTGCCCTTTCACATCTATACATATTACAGTTATTAAATAATTTTTCATGGTTTTCTTTAATTATTCAGAAATTTCAATATAATTTAAATAAAAATGAAAAAAAGACTTAACTTTTTTTTAATTTAAATTTGGTTATTTCAGTAGGTACTGAATTTTTTTGTTCAGATAAAAATATGGACAGATGTGAAATTAAATTATGTTTAAATAAAAAAAATGATTCATAATTAAAGAAATTTTATTAACATTTTTTCAATATCCAGTTTAATCCAGCTATGGTGCGAAAATTAATATTTCAATAATTATTATATTTCCAAAGCCGTACCTACTTCAAAAATCTTTATTGTTCCCTTTTACATTATCTATAAATATTACAAATTTATTGAGTAATTTCTCATGTTTTTCTTCAATTATTCAGAAAAGACTATTTGAATTTAATAAAAATTAATAATTATAGATTTTATTATTATTATAGAACTGTAATATTTTTTTTATGTAAAATTAAATTATTTTCAAGCTAAAACAAATTTGTAGTGAATTAATCTCCTTTTAAATTATCATACGATTTAAAGTGATTTTATAAAAATATCCAAAAAAAATTCAATACCAAAAATCTTCAATTAATAATTTAATAACAATTAAATATATTATTTGAGCTGAACCTACCGAAAATCACTACATACCATCAACAATATTCCAATTTAATTTTAACTAAAAAAATAAAATTCATAAACCAAAAAATATTTTCCAAAAATTTTAATGAACCGCCAAAAAACATATAAAATGTAATAAGTATGCTATTTTCCAAAAAAATATCTTACCTCTTTGGGCGCACACTGAACGCAAATAAAAAATAAAGCGGCAACAACCGCAAAAAGCACAAGAAATGACCGCATTATACGAGTCTAGTTGAAGAAAGCTTGTGGCGCTCACCATTCCAACGAAAGCTTTTATATTCAGAGTTCTTATCCCGATTTCAGGAGTAGGGATGACTCCTGTGTCACTCTCTTCCTTAGCTTCTACGCTACGTCATGCCTGATAGAGATAATAGAAAATACCAGCGCAGGTGTTTGTTTCCTTTCTGAAAGCTTTTTGATAACATTTTTATTTTCAATATTGACATTTATTGTCACTAACAATCACTGTAACTATTTGATTCAACGCCTATTTTACCTGTTTTAGTGATATTACTATCTACTTTCAGAGAAATCACCGAAAGAAATGTTATAAATATATAAAATACCATAAAATAATATAGCTCAATAAACAATTATATTAAAATATAGTCAAAATGGAAAAATTCATTTTATACGCAGCTCACAATCCAAAGCAACAACAATTAAAGGGACTTTTAGTTAATAAATGTAAATTTGAACCTGATGAAAGCTACTGATGATCTATTCTAAAAAACGGTACAATGAAGAGCACAAAAAGCCTAAAAGCTGAGGATCCAAAGTCTCAATTAAAGCCTTTAAGCCAATCATTCAATCACTTTAAAAATGATTTCCTCACTTCGGTAAACTGTTAGTTCGTGATGTTCTTAGGGAGAAGCTAGGAAATATCCAAGAAAATTCGTATATGCAAATTTATTAAGTAGCATTTAAATAAGGCGCTTGAAACTTAATTAATTAAAACAACTTGATGTATATTACTATACGTAAGAATATCTTGAAGAACGTTTGGGTTGAACTGAATCTTCGTACCCTTACCCATGTTATCTACCTACTTCCATTCCAAAAGCTTCGTGTCTTCTATATAGGCCACCTGGAGGAATCTTCAGTAGTTGTGATGGTTGTATTATTTTCTCTCCAAAGTGCTTCCGTCTCGTCCTTGTAAATTCTCACAGAAGCAGAGTATTTAGTACCTAGGTACTAAATAGAGTTCACATTTTCTGCTTATAGGTTCACTAACATTGCCAATCCTGTGCAGATGCTTCCTCACGATACAGTGTTCAGTCACCAATTCGGTAACTGTCTTCAAATTTCTCTTACCGACTTCTCCTTTTATGTAAGCCTTTGTGATTCCACAAAACGGTTCCGAACCTATGAAGCCTCCTTTATAACCTTATTTAGCTAACTGGTCTGCCATTAGAGACACTTTGTTGTCTCTTGCCATCATGTTAAGGGATTCTTTACAGTTTTTTACCAGTTCAGACCTAGTTGTTGGTGTTACAATTTGTAATAATTCAGTCACTAGACTGCCTGCTGCTCTATCAGTTCTTACCGCACTGTTCCTTAGCCGCTAATACCGGACTAGTACGGCAGCCGAAAGAATCGAAGATCTCCGATTGTCATTGTCAGCAACTACTGTCTATTCATACATCACTGAAATGTTTTACGTTAAAATATTGTTCAAATCGTTTAATAAAAAATTGGAATAACATTCTTATGTGTATAATTGCACATAATTTATGGTCCTTCGAAGCATGTCTTAACTCCCGTCCTCTATTTCCTTCTTCCAACGATCCAAACGACCCTCAACCTATTACCCCAGCGCACTTTCTTATTGGGGAGACCTTTACATCTCTTCCTGATCATGATTATGCTGAAATCCAAGAAAGCCGTCTATGCAAGTTCCAGCGACTTCAAAAAATCACCCAAAGCTTTTGGAAAAGGTGGTCCAAGGAATGTATTTCGGAGCTCCAGCAACGCCACAAGTGGAAGGAAAACTATTCTGACGTTTTGAAGCCTGGTACTGTAGTTATCATTAAGGAAGATGATCTGTCTCCGCTTAAATGGAAAATGGGTATTGTTGAAAATGTACATCCAGGAGTTGATGGTATAATTCGAACGGCCACTATAAGACATGGATCTTAATTGTTTAAGAGACCAGCTACAAAATTATGCGTCCTGCCTAATTGCAACCAGTGATTTTTTAATTGAAGCCTTTTGGCTGTCAAGGGGGCCGGTATGTTACAATTTGTAATAATTCAGTCACTAGACTGCCTGCTGCTCTATCAGTTCTTACGGCACTGTTCCTTAGCCGCTAATACCGGACTAGTACGGCAGCCGAAAGAATCGAAGATCTCCGATTGTCATTGTCAGCAACTACTGTCAAGAATTGTCTATGCATCCATTGTCGCTTCCGCCTTAACATGTTTCAAAAGATTGAGAATAGCTTCCATTGCCGCAGTCGCGCTGCTTCTTATTGCACCCGCTATGCACTAAGCCTTCGAAGTTATGTTAGCTTCCTCTGATCTGTTTTTTTTTTGCCACCAATCTAATGCCCCATAGGTAACCATGAGTCTCCCTACGGTCTAACGACTTTGAAAATTGCGGAACTAGCCAAAAATTAGACCCATGCTCAATCCCTTAAGAGATGGGATGGAATCAAAGGATGCAATCATGCCAAGGTCACCCTGGGGGATCCTGGGAAGCTGGCGCCGAAGAAATATTTTTTGCGATGACCAGGAAAAACGCAAACGGCATCCAGACTATAGAACTAATTAATATTTAAATAAAAATTCAAAACGATTGCAACGAAGTTGATAAATTCAGAGAATAATAATTATAAAACTGCGCACTACATTTCCGTGGTTACTGGTTTTGTGATTGCCAAGTCAAAAACAAATTTGACAGTTCAATAATATTTTATAATGTCAGAAATATTGTAAGTGATTTAAAGCAACAATTGGACTGTGCATTTTTTGGTAAGTACTTGAGCATCAAAATTTCGTTTGTTGTAGTAAAGTGTACTGAAATTTTCTTTTAGATTATATTATGTCGGATTCAGAACCCAACTGTACACCGCCCGACGTTGTTGACATTGCTAAGGCAGCAAGAATGATTTAATTCCAACTAAGTCAAGTAGAGTTTATAATCATGCTTACGAAAGATTTCTCACATGGTGCAATGATAAAAACATTTAAAAGTTCAACTAATAATTATTTTCCCTGTTAAAAATTCTACTTTTTTGTACGGCCGTTAGCGTACAATATAGTTATTTATGTAACTAGTGTGTAAAGTAGCCTTTTTTTTGACGAATGTGAATATTGTCGCATGAGCCGCAGGCGAATGCGACAATCACATGAGTCGAAAAAAAGGTCTTTACACACGAATTGCATACAATATTTTTTCTACTAGCGAATATTTAATTGAAATACAAAAATTTAATAGTAATTTTCTTTACGCACTAGTGCGTAAAGAAACATACTTTACGCACTAGTGCGTAAAGTAAGTTAAATTTTTCTTTAGAAGAGTCTTTTTATAATAATCTAAAATAACATCATAGTTTTCGAAAAATATTCAATTCCTAAATATAAAATACAATTGCTTACTCTAGGTATAGTCGGAAGATCTCAATTTAAATTTTAAATGTCAGATTCAATTCACAAAGAAATGTCAGTCACTCACCGCCAACTTATACCTATTTACCGTATTATTTCCAGTACTCAATAATCATTTAACAATAATTATTAGGTTACTTTACCGAATTCTATAGGTTTCTATCTCCAATTTATAAAAAAAACTTAGATTTAATATCCGTTTATTATACCTATATTTTTATAAGACTAGATATCTATAACCACATACATATTGGAATTTTTTCTTTACGCACTAGTGCGTAAAGTAAAACTCTTTACGCACTAGTGCGTAAAATAAAGTTTTACGCACTCGAAAATGTGTCTAAAGTACGTACTTTACACACGGTAGTAGAAAAAAGTACTTTTTTGTCCGCTCACGGCCGTACAAAAAAGTGGCGTCTGTGAAATCATACTTCAACATCATGAATTGACGTTATAATGTCTACTTTTTTTGACGTTTGCGGAAAAAATACTTTATATCTGACAACGCAATATAAATAAAGAACTTTTTACAGTAACTATGTTTCACCAGAAAGAACATTTTCATTAAATCATTCTTGGATATTCTGATTCACCTGCCGCATTCCAAGCATGTTTAAATTTCGCGGGCAGTCTAACTACTCTCACAGTCTTGCCACATGTAACTACATCTCGAGATATAAATAGATATAAGCTGATTTTAGGCGGTGAACCGGTAATAGCTTTGGTTGTCCTTATATTATTGCTTGGTTTCAGCATCAAAAAGGGGAATCTACCTAAATGCATTTGGTTGGTAGCGATTTGGTTGAGTTGATGGCAGTTAAGGTTATGTTTAATATTGTAAATGTCACAAAGTCGATATTAAATATGGCCACAAGGTCGTGAGTGGCACAGAAATCTCTAGAATGGTGGGTAATCTCACCAGGACAGAGACATGCGAAACAGTTCATTGGAGGACATTCGCAGACCTAATAAGACAGGAAAAATGTCAAAGCCGTTGTAGGTATGTTACTGTAAGCTTAACAGGCTGGTAAACCTAATGGGATTGACAGACGAAGCCTTGTAGTAATCGTGTCATCTAGAGAAGGAAACTGCTGAGGACATCCTATGTCAGTGCGATTGCCTAGCAGTACTAGGCGATGAAAAGGGGCTGGAGAATGTAATCTAGATCCAAAAAGATCAAAAAATATCTGAAAATGTCGCATTGGAATAAACCGAGTAGCCACCTCATCAAATCTAATCTAATATAAATTAAGTATATATTACACTATTACTTAAAGTAGAGCAATAAGCTTTAACCTCACTTCTCATGCATATGGTCCGTACATATTTTTGGTTATTTTGGTTAGTCCGTATATATTGAACTTCTGAAAAATCAAGAATCATTTCCTGAAACTTTGGTGAATTATCACCAGGGCATTTTTATTCTGTTAAGTTAGGTAGCTACTTCCCATCCTTCCCATTTGCCTTTCCGGTTTATTGTTTATTGTGTCATAGGTGCTTTCGATTATTCACTTTTGGCTGCTAGTAGCAGCTCGTAGTGACTGAATTCCGTTCGTTTATTACCGGGCGTGACGCCCAGTCTTACCTTCCCCTTGCCCCTCAAGCACATACCGAAAAGTATGAGCTTCTAGCCACGGACATTGAATATTTGACGTTTGTCCGGTTTGACGTTTATTTAAAGGTTAAGATTGTGCCGATTACGATTTAATACGATTCAAACCTTACTAAAAATATCTAAATATGCAAAATTTTATTATCAAAAACATTATAATTGAAAGCTCTTCTTCTAACAACACAGGAAATTCAAGTGCTTGAAGCCCAAATAAACGAAAGCAGCAAATATCGTCGGAATCTTTAGTCAGTGGGGAAGCATATGTTCTCTTCTATGAGCAAGAAGGCAAGAAGTCGCACCTTTAAGTTATTAGTTTTTTTTTTAGTTTCAAGTGTTACGTGTATTATTACGAATGTACCAAAATCTAATATAATATTAAATATTAGTCATTTAAAAAAAATTTAAATTATACTAATATGAAAAAATTTAAAAGTATTCGTCCAAATGTACTTGAAAGCTGTAGAAACGCCAGAAGCAGAGGTAACTAAAGTAATATTGACAATAAGTCCTTATATACGAAACAGGTTCCATGATATCTGAAAATCGCTAGTAACCGCACAATCAAATGTCACCAACCGACAGTTGACAATAGCCTTGAGGAAAAACAATTATTTGGTTGGATTTATTTTTTTATTATAAACAGTCATATATAGCTTTTAAAATACCTAAGCAATTAAAACGTCTAAAAAAGCGCTGAATCAAGATCAAGAACTACTAAGATCCACGTGTTGTACAAAGTTTGTTTGTTTATCAACAGATTCCTCAGGGCCCGTCGTCACGTGGATTTGTCCTATCCACAAATGGGTAAATACTGTTTATAAATTTTTAGATTGATGATGTCACAAAGGGCTCGCCAATGACGTCAGTCACTTGGAATTTCAAGCTAAAATTGCATAAATGAATAGGTTTATTACAATGGTTGAAATAATACCCTTCTTGGTGTGCGTCATCGTTTGTGACGTACATCGGGGTTTTCGGCATGTCGTTTATTTTATTTGCTATTTTGACATTAGCTAACCTTAAATTTGATAAATAAAATAATTAGGATAGTAGGTATTCAGCCAAATTCGAAAAGGCTGTGAAATTAATAATTACCAGCTTCTTTTTCTAACTGAAAATACTTGAAAACATTCGAAATGCTGATGTTTTTCCGTGTATCCATGCATATTTTTGTATTATTTAAATAACTGAAACAACAAGATTAATATTCACGTTTCATAAATAATAATTGACCGTAAACAACAAAGTACAGACCTGTCGAGAACTGTCAGTGTGACAGTAGAAAAATACGTAAGACACATTGCCGCTACGAAAGTAACGCCTTCATAGTATTTTGAATTCTCGATTGTTAGGTTGCGCGTAATCTAAACATCAACCAATCAAATTTTTGTAAGTCAGAGATTAGGGTTTACGTTTGTAATACATTCAAACGGTTCATTATTGTGATATTTTGATTAGGATTAATCACAGACCTGCATTTTTTCCATTTCTTCCTACAATGTGCTAGAAGGACATTAACAATCGATGGCGCACACCAAGAAGGGTATTAATTCAACCATATTCACCACTGGTTCACCGCCTAAAATCAACTCTAGTTTGCTCTGAAATTTAAATCATGCTTAAATCACGTTATGTGTATGTATGTGCGTGTTTTGGGGTGACATTCACTGAGACCTAAAAGATCTATTGTGCCCCCTTACTTCTACTCAGTTTCTGAGGAGAGTCTCAGAAACTAGTAGTTCCTTTAGTCCTATTTCCCGGAGGAATTTTAGGATGTCTGCAGGCTTCAACTTAGGTAAATGCTCCTCTTCTATCCAGTAATCTCCTAGGTGCTGTGCTCTAGGATTCTGAAGTGCTGTGCAGTTGGAAAGTATGTGGATGGAGGTTTCTTCTTCCATTCCACAAAATCTGCATTCTTCTTCCTCCACTATTTTGAGCTTTTTCAGGTGCCCATTCAGGCGACAATGTCCCGTTAGGATCCCTGTTAAAACTCTTAGCGCAGTTTTACTTTGACTTATGCATTCTTTTGATCTCAACAGGTTGTAGTCACCCAGAAGAGTCTTTGATTGTATAAGCCCTACTAGATATTCCCAATGGTCAGATCTTCTCTTTTTCTCGGCTTTACTTATTTCTTCCAATATTACATTGGGGCTGATTCCGCAAAAGGGTTCAGGTCCCCAGAAAGGTATTTCAGTCCCCCTCTTTGCTAGTTCATCTGCTATTTCATTTCCTTCTATTCCAGTTTGTCCTGGAATCCATAGTAAGGTGACTATGTTGTTCTCGCCTAGTTCATTAAGTTGGTCTAGGCATACCCACACCATTTTGGAACTGATTTAAATCACGTTATACAGGGTGTAACAAAAAGGCACCCAAGTAACAAAAATTGAAATATAAAAGTTATAAACACCTTTATAAAATCATGTTTGGAAGGTAAATGGTGCCTTAGAATGTGAAATAAGCATATATACAGAGCTTATTCAGCTGTTATAACTCTAAATAGGCCCACGTTAGGCAACCATTTCATAAGGGTATTACGAGCAACTGCATTATAACTGTTCTATAGTACTTCTATGATATTCTTATAAAGGTTTGAAATACCCTTTATACGACGTTTATATATCCAGACCTCCAAACCGCAGTAGTTATGGACACTCTTATAAAGTTACTGTTTAAGGACCACATAAAGGTAATTTCGAAGTTAATATACCATTTATATGACGTTAACAACTACATCATCAGAAACAAGATTTTCAGAAGAAACCATAATACTTATGTAACTTCAATATTGCTGAATAATAGAAACATCAATTATGTATTTAAAACTAATGCTTCGCCAATTTAAGTAGGTATGGCGTCTATCGCACACTACTACATTATCTTAACTTCGGCGGTATAGTGAAAAGGGACACAGGAGTACCTGAAAACTGGCAAGCGAAGCAAATTTTACTGTGAAAATAGATTACGGTACCTCGAAAAAACACAACGTGCCGGTTATTTAATCAAAAATAAATTTTTTTCTGAAACATTAATTTATTTGACAATGTTTTTTTCAAAAGCGATAATTACAGTCTTCCAGACAAAACTAGT
>CAJUYH010008216.1:0-15884 GCA_910591685.1 Galerucella tenella | reverse complement strand
GCCCAGGAGGCTGAGGTGGTACCGGCGAAAGGACGGCTCCGAAGGGAGAAAAAAAAAACTCTCATAACATAACCTTTATTACTGTTTTCGCTTCTTTTTCCACTAGTAATCACGATTTTGGAAAAGAAGACGACATAAATGTTACGTCTTGAATTTTAAATCATTTTAAAAGGTATCCTTCAACAATTTAGAAACTTGTGAAGTTGTTATTTACTCTGTATATCATTTATATAATAAATAATTGTACAATATTAATAACAATTTGCTCAAACTATAATAATAAATTATACATATTCGTAAAGTAAAAGCACCGTAGACTAACTACCGACAAGTAAATTCACTTCGTCGATTTACGGGTTGAATGTTGTATGATGATAACAGACGTGTAAGGCGCCAGAGAAAAGATGTACCAAATTTTCAAACGTTCCGACGTGAATTTACGTGTGAATTTACTTGTCGGTAGTTACTGTACGGTGTTAAACTTCCAAATATTTGAGAAATTGTTAATATTTTCATCTGAAATGGACCATTTTTATAAAATCAATTCGTAAAAATTTATTTCTCGAATAAAAGTGGTGAATTTTTGCGTCTCCCATCACGTGTCCAAAACTTAAACTTGCAAATTATAGTTAAATCACGATTAAACTTTTGGTAAACATCGAAATAGAACATTTTGATGTTGTTATTCGAAAGTCGATGTTTCCAATGATGTTTTTGCGTGTCTATGAAACTCATGTATACGTTTAACCGAAAAACTTTTTCAAAACATATCTACCATCTCGGAAAATACAATCGACAATTTGAATCTGATAAGCGGCGCTTAGTAGCGAATGGTAGAAACAACACGTTTTAGATTCAAGATATTAACATTGAAGATATTTCAGTAATTTCGACAATTTTAACAACAACTGTACTCGAAGTTAAGGACTAATAACGAATTTCCACAGCTTCAGTTTGACTTATGTCATTCACTCGATTATAAATCAGGTTCATAATGAGAGAAAATTCCAACTACCGATTCCATTTGGGATCTCAGTAGTCTCTGTACCTCCCTGGTATGCAATTATACATTTTCTAGTAGAAAAAAGTCCTTAAATTGGTTGGTACATGAAAAAAAAGCAACGATTACCCCATTTTTTCGTGATGAGACGGAGAGAAAAGTTAATAAAAAAAAACTGGTGGCATTAAAAACAAAATGGCAGGAAGATCGTTCATCTCGATATCATGCGAAGCGAGATGAGCGAAGAGAAGTATTGATCAGGCAAGTTGATAATGCCGTAATGTCTCGTATTTACATTGCGGAAGGCGAAATTTATAGAAGCGTTGTGTAGCTAAATTGAGTTTGAATTTGATATGAATAGCGGAGCATGTGAGGTTGAACGGTCCCCGTTCTGTTCGTCCGGTGTGCTAATGAGAATTGGCTATCGTAAAAGGGTTGTTCTCTGTCAGCCATAATAGAATCATTCATTTACATTTACTACTCTCAGATAGATATTGCTCGATTGGAATCATTGTCTTCCGTCAGTTTGAATCATTTACCGAATTAATACGACATTGTGATGGAGATTGTATGTTTAAAACAAAAATATACAGTGTGAGCTTCAACAACAAATGACAATTTCAGTTTACATGGTCTTTATTAATTAGTAATTTGTTTCCCGAAGCCCCACAACAGTAATAGACGTTATACTTATTGGTCTATAGTTGTCGGGAGTCAGCTTATCACCTTTTTTACTTATACCAGTTGTATTACATAACCTGGGGGGATATGATGTTCACTTTTTAATAGAAAATGATAAGTTGATAAAACTAGAAAATTGTTTTCGAATCCAATCTAATATCGAGTGGAAACCAAATTACCAGCCCCCGCTGATATTATGATGGCATTTACATTGTTGATGTATCAATTTACCTTCGCTGGAGATGATGTTAATGTAACTAATGTAGCATTTATACCTTGTTTTTAAACTAGGGGGAGCATTTTAAAAAACATCACTTACACCATTTAACGTTACTAGATTGAGATGGTATTCCGAAATGGTCGTGTTCAGACTTTTCGAACTAATTGACAATTATGTGACATATGTGTTATATTGCTCGCAGGTGAAGTGTCCAGTGAGGGATCAATGCAAGTCTAGAATTTGAATCATCATTGGCCACAGAACATGGCGAAAGTTGTAACCAAATGTCACATTATTGTGAACATTATGTAAGGTTATCATAAGTAATTCATGTTGAATTGGATGATATAAATATGTACAAAAAAGCTACTGTATGTTTATAAATTATTCTCTATTCACATTTGAGCATGAACTAGAAGTCAATCGAAGTTTTGATATCGAAAAATACCATAATAATGTACTGTAATGTAAGTAAAGCTTGATGTATTGGATGATTGGATTTTACTTGGAAATTTATATTATCAACAAGAAAAAACAAGCATAGATTTTGTTTATCAAGCTAAATAAATAATGAAAATACCACTTAACTTGTTTGGAATATTATACTTAGTTAAAAATAAAACAACAAATGTGAGAAAGATGTACCTAATAAAGAATGAAGTTATTATATTCTCATATAAACACAAAACTGACAAATATCGTTGTCAGTTGTATCAAAAAAGCTGTGTGAAACGGGGGGCAATTTAACCAATCATTAGGCTGTAGAAATGCCAACTTGAATTCAAATCGCTCCTCTTAGTTTAAAAACAAGGTATAGGTGTAGGAAGATTGATTATTTATGGCCGTTTGCGCGGGCATTTTAAGGGTCGCTTAAAGCATAAGGTTTACTTAATTACTTGCACTGCAGTTTAAGTTCCACATAAAGTAGCTAAAGTATTACTTAAAGTAAGCCGACGATATTGGAGGCTTAACAGGTCCTCAAATTTAAAGTTGTTATCCATAACCTCACTTTCAAACACGTTCGTCACATTCACAGATTATATATATTTTTAAAAGATCTCGGTTGTACAAGAAGACAGTTCTTGAAGGGCTTGCCCTAATCGAGCATCGTTAAGAGTATCCTATTGATCCGATGCCGAAAAATTTGATAATCGAACGCGTTTGGAGGACGTTTTTTCAGTATTCATCATGTGCAAATCGTAACAAACATTTACTACATTCACGACACAGATTAACGTGACATTTACTTTTTTATAGGTTAGTTTTGGGTCAGGGGGCAAGTGCACTAGTACCAATTTCATTTGAAATGACACGAAAAGTACTAAGCAATGCAACGTTGCCGGTGTGTTCCACCACTTTGCTAAGGATGGGCGTAAGTTCAGTCGGTGCAAATAATTACATTGTAATCATACCTTAATTCTTAAGCATTACTTAATTCAAGTAAAGCTTACAAAAAGTCTGCGCAAATAGCCATTAATATACAGAAATTTAATAACTAATAATATAACCTATAAAATGATTATCTTTTGGCAACTTCCGTTTGAAATTAATCATTTCCTCACCCCTAAACCGCAAAAGTCGTTGTGTTACACGATAAAGTTGACGCCCTTTCTAATCGTTTTGATGAACTTATATTAATATCCTCGAAGTCATTGGAACGTGTTTCATCTTGAAACACGCAGTTCCCATAATTCTGACATGTTTATCGCCGGATTGCATGCGTATAACGGCTTCATTTCTCACGCTTTCAAGTTTGTTATTACAAGTTGGCGGTTAGCCGTGGCGTTCGTTGCTGCAGGTTATATAATCTATAACGTAATAATAGCAACAGCAACCCCTTTTATATATATATATATATATATACACAGAGAATGGAAGGATTTAATCATTTCGTGCGAAATTTTAAGGTCGGAGGCCGTCTATAATTGGGAAATTTCAACAACAAAATAATTAATTGTGACTGTATTCGAAAAATGACAGGGAAAAATTGTTAATTCCTTACAAAACATTTTAAATTGACAATTATGACAGTAACAAGTGACAATATACAGGGTGTCCCACGACGGGTTGAAACTATCTGTATATGGCAAAATAATTATAGTAAAATCATGAAAATTTTTACGTTTGGGTTTTCGTATACGATCTTTTCAACTGAAATATTTTCAGAGATGGCAGATTTCCGGTTCTACCTGAAGTCGACTGCAACTTTGTTATTTTGAATTAAAACACCCTGTATATTGATAAATTTTTGAAATTTACGTAAAATTTAGGTAAAGTTTTGTCTAAAAACTTTTTCCAAGAAATGCATACTTTTTGAGTTATTGATTTTTTTGTAAAAAATTTGACCGTTGCAGACCCCTGTATTTTTTTACGAAGATACCCTTAAAGATATGAAAATGGTTTCTGTTCGGTTGCTTTTAGCAAGGTCAGACGTATTTGAATCTATGTTGAAAAACTTTTCATTTCTTACAGGGTGTGTATAAAAAGTGTTCAAAGCTTAACTTCATAAATATCAAATTTCTTTATTTTCTTAAATAGAGAGATGAGAGATGCAGGTGTGGTATAAATTTTATTTTCACCCGTTGATACAAGCACTAAGAAATGAAAAAGATTATGTAAATTTGCTCCACATGGTAAATATGGCAAAGTTGTTACAAGAACAAATGGGCTTTATTTGCAATTAGATATCCTGCATCTTTAAAAATTTACAGAAAACATTTAATATCTGGATAACGGTAGGTATAGGTATGGGAAAGTATACATGACTTTGCCTTATTTTTTACCCCAGAAATCATTGAAAAAGAAAAATCCGGGTGGTTCTATTTAAAAAATTAAAGAAATTTGATATTTATGAAGTTAAACTTTGAACACTTTCTATACACACCCTGTATAAAAATGAAAAAATTCTCAACATAGATTCAAATAGATCTGACCTTGCTAAAAGCAACAGAACAGGAACCATTTTCATATCTTTAAGGGTATTCTCTTAAAAAAATAATTTGTAATGGTCTGCAACCGTCAAACTTTTTACAAAAAAATTAATCACTCAAAAAATATGCATTTTTCAAAAAAAGGTTTTCAGACAAAACTTTCTCCAAGTTGTTTACATGAATCTGGTAAGATGGTGACCAGACTGGTGAACAATATTCCATCAATGACCTGACTAATGTAAAATACATTGACTTGAGTGCCAAAACGTTCTTAAAGTCTTTAGCAGTTCGCAATGCAAATCCCAACATTTTCATAGACTTATTAATGATGTCATCATAATGAAGTTATAGTTGACTTCCGGTAGAACTGGAAGTCTGCCATCTTTGAAAATATTTTAGTTAAAAAGATCGTATACTATAAGTATTTTGTTTATACAGATAGTTTTAACTCGTCGTGGGACACCCTGTATACTAGTGTTGCTGCGTAATATTTACTCAAGTGGCTTAAGTGAAGAGCGCAGTTACGTTTGTGGAGCTATGTGAAGCTCCACGTTGGGCGCAAATTTTGTAACTGTGAAATCTCTCGTCTAATTGTTTATTAAACTAAATTTACGTCCAAATCTACTTGTAAGAAAAAGCTTCCCGAGTTTATTTGTTGATTTTTAAGCTTAAACAACGTACAAATTCGATCAACTAAGCATATTAAACACCATAAACGATAACGACCGCTTCGGTTGTGCATGGATTTATCTTTTATGAAAAAAAAGAAAAGGATGAAATCGTCTGTTGACAATATAAAAGAAACTTTATTAAAATCAATTGTCATTATCGTGTCTTCGCGGGCTACTCATGCGGTGAGAAAACGAGCCATTATGGGCCCATGGCCAATGTGATTTGTCACGGAGGACGAGGATCTCGCTACGGGGGGCCGGATAAACGCATTTAGTACGAGCGCTTGTTTTTAAATTATTAAAAACAATCTGTTGTACTTAAACTTTGGTTATATATAGGTGCTCACTTGTTGTCGTAACTGGATTTGCAATACTCCCATAGAACGGAGTCCAAAGGAGATAAATATGGTGATCGTGGGGGTAATAGGAAAGTTTCTACTCCTATAAAAGCCCTATATATTAACCCAAACATTTAATTTCCGTGATTGGTCGGTACGTAGGTAATGTGAAGTTTTTTCCTCACCAATACCCTTGAGAAATCATTATCGTCTATTTAATTGACAAAATTTCGCACAGCAGAGAATTCGACCAGTTTTATAAGGCAAATTTACATTTTTCCACACAGACTGCAGTAAGGTTTAAGATATAAGTAATAAACAATATGCGCATGTAAATGCTGTAATTTGAAAATGTACTTCATCGCGGTTCTGGAATCAACCAGTAGATGGAACTAGTAATGTAGATTCAAAAGAGAGATTATAGCTTTATCAGTCACAGACTAGATATCGCAAGAAAAGGAGAATATTTCTTTATCAATTTATCATTCAGGAATACAATGACAATGTCAGAATATATATAAATTGTGGAAGGACGTCGTCAAAAGTTCCATTCTCATTATTATGTACATAAAAAATCTTGTTAGGCTACTTACATCTGCCAGAAGATACTTGCATGGATTTTTGGTGTATAAGCGTCTTGACTATTAGTTAGTAGCTTGGGCGGCGCGGACTCCAGCTCCCCGCAGTTTATGTGATATGTAATTTGTTGGAACCCCATCACTCCGTTCGATCACTTCCGTTTGACACGGATTTTATTAACTATAATAAATCCGGTCGAAAATCTTCCCTCGGTGAATCCCCGGGTGGTTGTTCAATTAATTTCTTCGATAGAGACAGACGATCGAGAAGAAGAAGAAGTGATTAAATAGAAAATTGGTATGTGCCTTCGATTACACACCTACAACTTTCCAACGAAATAATTTTCCCCTAAGATCACATTTTTGAATTCTCAATTTCCTTCAAAAAAAAGGGATACCGTTTATTTATAAAGCCGCTCGTTAGGAGAGGACGTTATGACTGAAGTTATTAGAGTCGTTAAGATAAAGCAGTTCATTGTGAACAATTTTAAATAATTATAAACATTCCCCAACCGCCCGGTCCTTTTTTGTGGTTTGGGAAAACTGGTATCGATATCAGCAATATTAATGAATAAATAAACTAGAAGAATGTCGGTTATGTCTGAATTATCAACCAGGGGCGGATCTGGGACTTTCCTAAAATTCTAAGTAGAGTTAAGGGGGTACAATATATCTTTTTGAAACTCGGTGGATATCAACACAATATTCATAAAACATACTGATGTATAGACCTTACCACTAACCTTCTTCATTGAAGGATTGCTTCAAAATTTTTCTTGCACACTTGTCAAGGACGTATGACAATGAAAATACAATATCAGAGTAAAATAAAGTCAAGCAGCCATTAAAGCATTGAGCTCTTGTGTAATCAGTTCCAAAATGGTGTGGGAATGCCAAGACAAACTCAATGAACTAGGCGAAAACAGCATAGTCACCTTACTATGGATTCCAGGCCACACTGGAATAGAAGGAAATGAAATAGCAAAGAGGGGAACTGAATTACCTTTCTGGGGGCCTGAATCCTTTTGCGGAATCAGCCACAATGTAATATTGGAAGGAATAGGTAAAGCTGAGAAAAAGAGAAGATCTGACCATTGGAAAGATCTAGTAGGGCTTATACAATCAAAGACTCTTCTGGGTGACTACAAATTGTTGAGATCAAATGGATGCGTAAGCCTAAGTAGAACTGCGCTAAGAGCTTTAACAGGGATCCTAACGGGACATTGTCGCCTGAATGGGCACCTGACAAAGTTAAAAATAGTTGAGGAAGAAGAATGCAGATTTTGTGACATGGAAGAAGAAACCTCCATCCACATACTTTCCAACTGCACAGTACTTCAGAATCCGAGATCACAGCACCTGGGAGATTACTGGATAGAAGAGGAACATTTATCTGAGTTGAAGCCTGCAGACATCCTAAAATTCCTCCGGGAAATAGGACTAAAGGAATTATTAGTTTCTGAGACTCTTCTCAGAAACTGAGGAGAAGTGAGGGGGCACAATAGATTTTTTAGGTCTCAGTGAATGTCATCCCAAATATAGGGTGTTCCATTGAAAAAAAAAACCTAACTATTACCATAATTACATGCTGTCCACCTTTTAGTTTAGTGAATATAATTAATTATTGAGCAAGAAAATCGTCGTTCAATTACTAATGGCCGTTTGCACCAATTGATATTTAAGTAGACTTAATGTTAAGTGGCGCTTTGAGAAAGTTTTGTTTTGCACCATGAGCAGCTGGTCATTTTAAGCTTTTCCTAGCTGAGCTTAGAAAATCGCTCGCTCATTGTTTTTGCAAAGGTTTCGCTTGACCAAGAAGATTCTTTGAACCACCTTTAGCGAGGTTGACAAATGTATTAAATACTTAGCTAAGAAACAAAGCAAAAACATTAGTGCAACTGAACTTTAACTACCTTAAATTTTAAACTCGCCATAGCTATTCTAAGCTTATGCTTCTATTGGTGCAAACGGCCATAAGTCATGTACTTAATTTATTGAGCCTAAATAAAACTTTTGTAGCCAAATGGGCTTCTCACTTGTCACTTTCAAGTGCCTCACATGATCTGATTTTTATTTTTGTCTCTTTCGTTAACATTATTATCACTTTCGTCTTTAATTGAAATAAAGTTTTAAATAATTTTAAGCGACTAAATATTTTGTAAGTACGTCTCTGGTACGTCTTAGTGATGTCTCCGATCAATGATTATTATTTATTGGGGTATTTTTCCCTGTTATGTTTTGAAAAAGGACGGCTAGTGTCATTGTGTTTCAGGTTAAACTCTCGTTTTCGTTAATGGCGGTAAGATAAGTGGCAGCATAGGAATTTTAGAGTAGCATATATATCTTAAACGACACCTCAGAATGCTGAGGTAGAATATTCTTTATAATATGCAGCATTCAATTTAAATTTTGTGGGAATGGAGTTTTTGTTTTTTCCATCGCTTTATGGCTATTTATATGCTTATGGTAATATCAGATTTGTTGAGATTTTTTTTCAAGTCGTACCGAAGCCTTGTTTTTTTCTTCTTTTTTTTTTAATATAAGTCCATCTGTGCGTTGTTTAAAATTTTTATTAGCACCAAGGTGAACCATTGTATAAGTTAGCAAGGTATATACCTACTTTTAGTAGTTTAATAAGAATGAAATTTAAAAGGAACTATTGGAAATTATATTAAGTCAGAAAAAGAGAAAAAGAATCTTCAAGGCCAGATAACCGGGACATTTGTACGGGGCGGCAAATCCTTAAAATGTCTTTTGATATTTTGCTATATGAAGTTATTTTTCAATTTTGAATGAAGCTTTGCAACAATCCCAAATTTTCACTTATAAAAGGCCCGAGGGCCGTAAGTAGGTTACTACCTGCTACTACTATGGTAACAATGTCACTTAAACTGACGTTTAATGTCAATCGAAGAACAAATTCAACCTTATTAATAATAACATTTAGATTATTTTAACATGACTTATTAAAAAGCATATTAATAAATAAATTTAACATCATTTCAACACTAAAATGATACTTAATCCTTAGTAATCAGTTTCGAGAATGAATGGAAAAGTGGAAATTCTCTGACCAGTGTGCAGGAAACATCAACCATAGTTATTTTCTTCGGGTATATTTGTAATCTTACATTTTGGTAACCTCTGCGTCTTCTGATTTGATACATATGATTAGTGACCTTTGAACCCGCACGATCAGTGCGCTTTTGACCATACAAAAACTGATAGTTTAATATTATTTTGAGTGTATCGACAATGCGAAATGTCTGAAATATCCTTAGTAGTGTAATACGACAATTATGTAAGCATCCTGCGCGAATATAATTGCTTAAAGAAGCCGAACAAAGCAGGAAATTATGTGAAATGATATATCGTGTGAAATATATACAAAAGCGGAAGGAAAACGGATCATATTAATTTGTTAAGAGCCTGAAGGTATTATTGTGGGAAACGCAAACTGGTGTAAAGTTAAATTACTGGTAAATAATAGAATAATTCCACCAAATAAAACTAAAGTTAAATTAAACTATATTGTAATGGATGAATAAATTATTGCCAACACTTATTATTAAATATCTTTATTTTTTCGATTATTTTTTTGTGAGATAAAATCGTTGGTTATACGTTAACACTTGAAAAAGATTCCACGACATCACGAATGGTTAGATGGCGATGGAGATAGCGAAAAAAAATATTTTATTATGAGAATATTAAAGTCGTAAAAGATTCCGAGAAACATAAAATTTACCTGTCGACTGGTATAAAACTAAAAAATGCATAATTTTATCTTCCATCAGATTGAGATAATAATAATTATGGATATAATTATTAGGAGAATAACAAAGAACGACTTACGTTAAGTAGATTGTGTATTATTTTCAGTGACTGGTTGGAAAATAGGAGCCACAGAAATATCCTAAACGTAAAATAGCCATAGGCTACACACACAACCTTGATGAGCCCGTCCCACCCAGGATGTTCCTCTTTAAGCGAGGTACATCTCCGGGGAGGACTTCCACCACATCCCCCCATCTTATCCGATGGGTCTCATCATCATAGTTCGCGTTTCGGCGTACAGCTCGTCCCTAGCTAAAAGGGCTAGCAGCTGGGGGCGAGCCGTCTTCTCTTTGGCCGTGTAACCTCGGTGGTTTTTTCTTCGGCGGTCTTCCGTTGTGTCTGTGTCTTCTGTTGTGTGTGTTTGCGCTGCCTCTACAAAGTGCGTCCTCAGCCGGCAATTTCCGCGTGTCTTCTTTTCTTCCGATCTCTTACAAGCGACTTTAAGCCATTAGCTGAGCTAATAGCTTTGTCACCTGTTCGAGGATCTGTTGTTTTGTTGTTGTCGTCGTTGTTGTTTTCTTGTTAGCTGCGGCTTGGGCGTAGCTGACTCCTGTCTTCTTTACAGCTGTTGCAGTTGTCCTTGTCTTCTGGTTGTTTGGGGCTTTAGGACATCCTTTGTAGTTTGCCGGGTGTTCTCCCTGGCAGTTTGCGCAGGTGGCCGGCTTGGTCTTCGGTCGTGGGCAGTCGTTGGATCGGTGTGGTCCTCCGCACTTCACGCATTTCGTGTTTACGTTACACGGTGGAAGCCTTGGCAGTTGTAGCACTGCGTCGGCCCCTTTCCTCCTCTTTGTTCTTCCCACCTGATCCTCACGTTCTGGATGTGTTCGATTTTCCAGATTTTTTCTTTTTCTTCAGGCTCCAGCTCCACCAGGTAGATGGGTAGCGGTCTTCTCTCTCCGAATCTGGAATGAAGTTGGGTTAGTCGGTTTATACTAACCCCTTGTCTTTCGATTTCTTCCTTGATTTCCTTGGTGTCTATCACCATTTCACACTACCCTTTCCATAATTCACTGTCTTTCACTAAGTATTGTGTCTGAATCTTTACTCTGTAGAGTCACAATTTGTCCAGGTGCTCTTTTATTGGACTTTGAACGGTAAGAAGGCTCGTTATTATTCTGATTAGATTCCTGCTCATCTTGAGGAGCTCTCCAGGTTTGTGCTTCTTTGTTTTCTATTAATTCTGACCCTTATGCTTCCTCGGATGTCAGATTTTGGAGAGTTGTTGACTAATATATCGAGTAAATGAGCCTTGTCTGGCTACTTAGCTTTTCTACATCCCTTGATGCCACAGTGTTTTGGTTGTCTTGATCTGCAGGCTAATAGCTGAGATTATACAACGTTAAAAAATCAAAGAATGAAAAGTATAGGAAGGATTATTAGATTCTATTGGATACTTTCTATAACAAAAAATAAAGGTGTCCTTGAAGGGTTTTTATTGTTCCTCATGATATTATCAAAGCTGTCGATCTATCAGCTTCCATCATAAATAAAATTTTATGTTTCATATTTTATATCTTATGGAATATATAAGCGTATAAAATAATAAAATCCTTGACTGTTTCTTTTTCCGTCATAAATACCGCGGTATGTTTTTTTATTGCTACCTCTATAAATATCAATTTTTTCTTCGTCCCAACCAACAGTCGGTTTGTTGATGTCTGAAATACCTTTTTAGAAATGAATTATTTAGTCGTGTATCGACAGGGTTGTTTTGTTTCCCACAACTTTTATTATATTTTAATAGGAAGTTATTATACAGAGTGTTCTTTTGAAAATACCTTCTTTGTAGTTTTTTTAAGGAGCCGTCTCTTCCTCCTAGGCTTATTGTGGATCCTCCTAGTGTTCTGACTATAGCCTCTTTGCTGGTTGGTTGTAGAAGTCTTCTGGAGTCATTTGGGGTCTACCATACAGTTTCTGCCTCCTGTGGTCCAGCGTCTCACAGTTGCATAGTATATGCAGAACTGTTTCGGTATCCTTGCATCTTCTGCTTGTAAGATACAGCCTTATTTTGGTCTGGTGCTCCTTTGTGGGAAAGTGTCCCGTAAGTAGCCCCGTTATGGTGCGAAGTTTGTTCCTGCTTATTCTTTTGCTACTTTTTCTGATGGTTCTTTTATGAATTTCTCTCCATGTATTTGCCTGGTCGTATTCTTCCAGTGTTTAATGTGTTGTTCTTCCACCCACCCTTTTAACCATGACATAGTTAAGCATCTGGGGATGCCCACAGCTGATTCGGGTCCGTTCATCAGAGTTGACGATCCTGCTCTTGCGAGTTCGTCAGCTTTTTCATTGCCAGTGATTCCTTTGTAACTTGGGACCATCTCCAGTGTTACACTGTTCCGAGTCGCCAGTCTTCTAAGCTCTTCGCCGCATTCCCATACCAGCCGAGTATAGTTGATAGTTAAATCTAATGATACGTTTTGAATCACTCTGTACGCTGCTCCATTTGAAATGAATTTTTTTCGCCTCTCGCTCCTTAATTGATTGTTTTATTTGTTTTAATTGATACTTATTTCAATTAACTAGGATAAATTGGTGCTGGAATTGAAATTCAATTACCGGCGTGTGTTCGGCCAATCAATGTATAGATTTCATCTGAAACACGCCACATTAACGAACCCAATCAACAAAAAATTGCGATAATTGTTTTTATTTACCACATTGGCGAATATTATGGAGTTTAATGTACTAGTTGATGAATTTTAATCAACAAATGATTTTCTTTTATTCCATTAATTGAAATTGATACATTTCTAGGTTATATGTTTATTCTATGTAAATAATCCAGTCGAAATTAGCATTGAAGGTGGATGTGAGTGCCTGTAGGTGAAATTTTTGCTGAAATCCTTCAAAAATATCATGGTAAATGCCCACCGGTTTTAAGGCAGCTAAACACAAAAAAATAGGTCTATTTTTTGACATACGAGGATGTATTGGTATCTAATTAGCCAAGACCAGCTCCTGCATGAACAAAATATTGTGTTATGAGAGCAGCGAACAATAACTCATTAGAAGTGTCAGTTATTTGTCAAAAAAGTAAACCAGAGTTACGCAATAAATTGAAAGAACAAAGATGTCCACCGAAATTGTGAAAATCGAAAAATTGGAGTATTGAGCCATCATCAAGTACCTGTACCTGACAACGCTCCTGCACACAAATCTCATGTTGCCATGCAAAAAACTCGTGATTTGGGGTTTGAACTATTAGAACACCCCCCTCAATCACCAGATTTGACTCCGTCCGACTATCATATCTTTCTTCAACTGAGAAAAAGTTTAAAAGGTAGTAAATTCTCTTCCAACGAGGAGGTAATAAAAGCTGTGGAGGTCTGGTTTGCAGAGCAAGAAGAAACATTTTTTTTCAAAGGTCTAGAGACATTGCGCAGGCTCGCTGTAATGAATGTATCAAATTAAGAGTAGAATATGTTGGGTAATAAAATATTTTGACTTTGAAATTTCATTTGGTTCTATAGTAGGCTAAGAATTTTTCAATATACATAGGTATCTTCGAATTTTACCTCAAAAAGAATAGAATCAAAGTTATAGAGCGTGAAATTTGCTATAAACTTCCATGGTAGAGGAAATTTTCGACATAAAACCCAGGAAAAACAATACAAACTGCCAATAATGACATTTTATAATTAAAATATTGTTTTACTAGAGACGGCTGCTCCTAGATAATTGACTTATTAGTGTGAAATGAACTTCTGGTATTATAGGTTAGTTCTTTTCGATGTCATACACTAATAATAAATTCCTATGAATAATTTACGTGAAAATCGAAACAAAAACCGATTGCCCCATACCTTTCTTGCATCAATCGTCATGCTCAAGGAACGGCAATTCCTTAAGTTCGTAATTTAAGTGACATATACAATCAACGGAAGTTGTTACAAAGCACTTTCCTACTAATGCAAATAAAATTAAACGTCAAGTGCAATGATCTTAGAAATTACAAGAAAAAACGAACGGTATATGGTAGACATTATAATTATTCATAGTCGATGTAATTTATCGACAATTGAAAAGCTTTTTCAGATACCGTTAATAATTTACATGTAGGTCGTAGATTAATGGAAAAAATCATTAAAATTTTTTTTAATAGTCACTCTAACGTGTAGTAAGATATCTCTTTTCTCTTTTTACAAAATTTGGATGATTTTCTACTGTATTTTGTCGCTGATTTGCAGCTATTTCCTTCCTTTTCTTTCCTATAGCAATTTATTTTTACTCTGTTTACATTTTGGGAACTGTTATCATCAGAAGATCCTTCTATCTTAGACTCGCCTTTGATTGGAAGAAAATGTTTCCAAAGATAAAGATGCTTTGCTATACCTTGAGTCTAATGAAGGGAAATAGAATCAAATAAACAAGAATAATAATAGGAGGAGAAAGGAAGAAAACTTAACCACCTCCATCGATGTGGATGGAAAAATAGAACAAGTGAATTGGGAGCAACATTGGATGGAAGAGGAGCACAAGATGCTGATACTGACAATAAAATTCAACAGACGAGTGAACTTTACAATGCATTGAAGACAAAATTTATAAATAGAGGAAAAATTTCAGAGAAGACGAAAATGAAGGTTTTCAAAACCAATACTAATACAACAGAATAGTAAGATACAGTATCTTTGAAGTGCTATGAGAGTCACCAACATAAAGAGACGATCTAGAGATACAGTTCACATAGGAATTTATAGAAGGGAGACAGAGAAAAGAGCTAGATTGAACATGAAATGAATAAAGGAAACATTTCAAAGCAGACAAAAAAAAAGGTTTTCAAAACGCAATATCGACCAATACCAACAAAATAGTAAGATAAAATATCTTAGAAGAGCTATAAGAGTCGATACAAAGAGAAGAGACGTACTAGAGATACAGCCCACATAGGAAATTATAGGAGGGAGGCAGTAAATAAAGACAGATAAAAAGAGTTTGGGAAGCGAGAATACAAAATAACAAGAAAAGTGGCAGACCAAGAAAAACGTGAGACGGAAGACAAAATAATAGGAGATAAACTAAATAGAAGAGAATGTGGAATGTGCAAAAAATAGAAGAAAATGGAAAATATTCTTACATTCATAATTGCACCATACCCTACACCATCAAGATAGAAGGATTCACTGGCTGTATTTATATATTTTTCCAAGTTCGTTTTTATATTTTCGCAATAAAGAAGTAAATATACCCAAGAGTATTCTCTCTAGTGTCCGAGATATTTAAGGTTGTGGTATAAATCACAGTTATAGAAATGAAAAGCGCCATGATAACCAGAAACATGAAAGTGCTTTATGGAAGGCCAGTAAACGGACATGTCCGACCAGGATTAATGAGGACGTACGTCTGAGTGAAATAGGGATTTATCGCCACATATATGCGCCAGCTTATTAAGATTTATACAGGGAATGATGCTTTTCTACTATTTTATTATATTATATGGAAACTGAGATGCGTGGAGTTGTTTGAGTGTAATCCGTGTTATTGGTCGAAAGTTTATAACAGGATGTTGAAGAAATACAATATTTAATGTACAGGGTGCTTTTAAATTCATGCTAAAACGGTTAGGAGGTGATTGCCTGTACACTATGCCTATGCAGCTCAAAACTCCCATTATTGTGTGGTCAAAGTT
>CAJUYH010008215.1:0-15891 GCA_910591685.1 Galerucella tenella | reverse complement strand
CTGCCTGAACAAATAGTAATTGATTTTGAAATCGGCATTCATAATGCCGTCAAGCATGGTGGCGAAAAATTCAAAATTTGGGACTATCGTCGGAGTATAAAAACAAAGAAAGTGATATTGGGAAATGGTTGCGTTACTGCTTTGGAATTATGTTTTTGGACCCAGATTTAGTTAGCGACTTCTTCGTTTTTGAACTTATGGAAGAAAAGTTCAACGCCGATATTTTGATGGGAAAACATATTTTAATTCTTGATTCAGCGGCGTGAAAAATGAGGGGAGAATGGTAACGTATTCTTCCAAGTGTACACCACTGGATCAAGAATTGAAATATGTTTTTCTATCAAAATATACCTACCCTTTCACATTTAACAACAACCTGCCAAATGTCAAATCAATTTATCCATCCATCTTAAACTTATCAAATTAAAACATTTCATTTTTCAAAACTTCAACCCTGTATTTCGAAAAGTAAATATGTTGGACCCTTTAATCATTTTGTCCAATTTTACGAGAGGTATCTACATGCAAACGTTGTAAGTTATAAGTGTCATTTGAAAACACCCTGTCTATAAATAGTGAGGTATAAGTATTATATTATCTCGAAAAAATCACGAAATTTTGTCAACGTAATTGCAGCTAACTTTTTCGTCAGTTGAAAAGATGCCTTTGCAGTGGTAGTCAACTGAAATTATTCCCCGCAATTCGAATCGTTCTGTATGTATCGATAGGCACCAATTGGAAAGGAAAAAAAGTTATTTAGAAACATAGGATTTCGAAATTTCGTTTATCTCTCGAGAGAATACACATTATTGTCAAGGGGGATGATACGCTGCTCTGATGAATACAAATATTCGCGACGTGCTCTTCTGTCTCTTTGGCGATAAAACTGAAATAAATAATATTAATATTAATAGTTCATCATATTTAAAAACATCGATAGGAAGTTTCTTTAATAATTGAATAGATGAGGCTTTTACTTGATGTAGATCCATAGTAAATTATGAAATCAAAAAATTTATTTTGTCAAATCTACATTATATTTAACCTTAAAGTTATGACGCGTTTCGCTAACACAGTAGCCAAATTTTTGAATTGTACTATTAAAAATAATGTAAGCTCATTAACATTTCCCTATTCCTATCTAGTTCAGTTTCCAGGATAAATCGATTTTACATAATTTGTAGACCCTCCGAAAAAATACAATAACTTCAAAATAAAAACGAATAACCATATTTGCTTTACACCATCTCACTAGAAGCTTTTAACAATCTGTTTCCAATATTTACTAGTATGATATCATATAAAGGGTGTTTTTAATACGACAGTATAACACTAACCATTTAATACATAAATTTCTGGCTTAATTTAAATGGAACACCCTGTATCTGTTGGGTCTGTTAAACGTGGGAATTTATTACCTTTCAGTTGGTATTAGGGTTGCCTATATCTAGCTCTAATAGTTCTAGAGAAATTTTAAATTTGTTTTTTAATATTCAATTATATGCTGACATCTAGTTACCTATGACATGATACTCCGATGGAAAGTTTTTGAAAATTTAAAATCTGTTATTTTGACAGATAGTGCTTTGTTGTATGATTTATTATTGATAAATTAATAGTCTCTTGAATCAGAATTTTATTAAGGGTAAGTACACTATTTTTGGGCATACAGATACAATAAGCTTTAAAATTATAAAAAAATAACTAGCTACAAAAAATTCAAAGAAGTTGTTCAAAGTGACGCCCATCTTGTTGGATACAAATTTGAACTCTTTTTTAAAAAAAGTTATTGTTCACTTTCCTTAACATTTCTGGTGTTACTGTTTGAAAAGCTATCCTTATCATAACCTTCATGTTCTCAGGAGTGGTTGGCTCTGTATTGAGGACAATACTTTTTATGTAACCAAAAAAAATAGTATAATGGCGTCAAGCATGGGAACCTTGCCGGCCAAAGATAAGGACCCCCTCGCCCAATCCATTTTTGTGGAAAAATATTGTTTAGGTAACGCCGGACAATTACACTGTAATCAATAGACGCACCATTTAACTACAGCCACATTTTTTGTCCTGTAGCTAGTGGAAGGTCATCTAAAAGTTCGGGTAGTTTGTTACGTAAAAATTTACGAAACTTTCTTCCAGTTAGCGTTAAGTTTTTTTAATAATCTTATTGCAAAGTTAATGATTGAGTACCCTTAATAAAATTCTGATTTAAGAGACCTTTAATTTATCAAAAATAAATCATACAACAAAGCACTTACTGTCAAAATAACAAATTTTAAATTTTTAAAAACATTCCATCGGAGTATCATGTCATAGGTAACTAGATGTCAGCAAATGATTGAATATTAAAAAACAAATTTAAAATTTCTCTAGAACTATCAGAGTTAGATATAGGCAACCCTAATATCAACAGAAAGGTAATAAATTCCCACGTTTAACAGACCAAACAGATACAGGGTGTTCCATTTAAATTAAGCCAGAAATTTATGTATTAAATGGTTAGTGTTATACTGTATCTTAAAAACACCCTGTATATAATAGCATACCAGTAAATATTGGAAACAGAATGTTGAAAGCTTCTAGTGAGATGGTGTCAAGCAAATGTGGTTATTCGTTTTTATTTTGAAGTTATTGTATTTTTTCGGAGGGTCTACAAATTATGTAAAATCGATTTATCCTGGAAACTGAACTAGATAGGTATAGGGAAATGTTACTGAACTTACATTATTTTTAATAGTTCAATTCAAAAATGTGATAAAATACAGGGTGTTCCATTTAAAGGAATCTAACTGTGATATGGCACGCTTTTTTGGAGCACCCTGTATATTCCAAAATATTTTTAAATTATAGTCCTAAGTAATCTACTTCATTCTACGTCTTATTTTTCTAATTATATTTGCCGTTAAGACGCCAGAGAATAGTTCGTTCATAGTGCCCCACCCTGTATGACTGGTCATTCGCATATCTTTTTCGATGTAAACACCCAGGTATTTGACTGTGGGCTGACTAGTAATAGCTGTGTTTTCTATGTTTATTGTCATTTCCTTAAGATTTCTTCAACATTGTAGTAAAACCAATTCTGTCTTTTGTGGCGCTAGTTCGATTCCCATATCTGCTAGTTTGTTTGCTATTCTGCGCGCTAGGTTTGCTAGTTCTTGTAGCATCTTCGTGGATCTTGCTTTGACCACATTCGCCAGATCGTCTGCATAGGCTGAAAGTGTAGTGCCCTCATAAAGTTCTGTTCTTAGGATTTCATCCTATGAAAGCTAGTTCACTTTAACTTAACCTAACCGGATACAGCTTCTTAAATGCTCGAGAGTACCACAGAGCAGTTTTGCCGCATATTCAAGAGTTAGTGAGCGTACCAAAACGTGCATTGAAGTTCAGGGATTGAAATATAGAAGTTATTCAACTTTTAACCTCTAATTTAAATGTTGTGAATATCGGTGCCACATATTTTTGTTAATTTCTTATTTAGACTACTTAAGTAGGTTATAAAATTGAGCTCAAAAAATGGCAAATCCTCCCAATTTTTTTCATCCTCTAGGGTGCCTTTGTACGCTTTTTGTTTTTTAAGGGTGTAAACTACCCCTAATTCTCAAAAATTATGAAATAACATTGTAAACTTTAAGATGGTTGGAATTTGGTTTGGGTTAGTTGAATGATGCCTTATAAGGATATTATAAAAATTTTTGTTTTAATTTTGAAAAAAATATCTAAGAAATTATGGTCACAAATAATGAAAGGATTTCGTTAAAGCAGAACATCCATTCATATTTCTATTGGTTCTTCAGCATCTTCTTGAATTAACTAATAAAGATTTTAACATACAAAATTAGTTAATCAATCATTTTTTTGCGGTGGTTCGTTTCCTCTTTGGTACCTACCATCACCAAGAATTCAAAAATAGGAGCTCTAGGGGTCCTCGCCTTTTTCCCATATCATCTGCACCCTTTAGATACATCATTAAATGCACTTCCAAAACAATTATTAATTTTTATAACTAAAGGAGGAATACCATCGTCAACTAGTGTATTCTCTTCAGATGAATACAGGCAATGGTTGAGTCGAACTCCATCCACTTCGGCAATCTACGAGCAGATTCGTGCTTCGAGAGACGTCTTGAATCAACAACGTGCCGCCAGATTCACCTACAGCGCCGAAAATATTCACGACGCTTTGAAAAACGTGAGTAATTATTATAGTTTTTGAAAAATATACAACTACTTCTCGGGCTTTATGCTCCGATAGACTTTGAACTACGTTTCTATGTTAAACGGGGTTGGTATGATCTACCAGATTTAACCAACCAACCATTCGGGTTTGCAATTGGAAGGGACAACATCACATGTAGACCAGTTACGGCGTTTTTGGGCCTTTTTAGTACAAGGTAGATGTTCTCCGCCCGAGAGCTTAACTGAACAGGACACTGAAATCACAATCAATATATATCTCCAAGTAAAGGAATTGTTAAAGTTTCGACAACCGCAAACCAAAATTCCAGATTGACACGAACTCATCTAATAAAGCCTTGAGTGCAAGACAGGCTTTTGGTGATTTTTAGGTTAGTTTTGTCGTATAAAATGGACACACAGTAAAAATTAGCGAGATGTATCAGGTGCTGATAATTGATTCAGCTTTGTCCACTACTACTACTGTAGACAAGCCCAATTGGCATTGACAGAAAGATGAAACTGCCAGGCATGTCTTATGCGAGCGTCCGGAGTTATCGTCGATAAGAGAGTATGTGTTCGGTGAGTCCTGGCCTACACCTACCGATTCAAAAGAGCTGTCTCCTAGTGACCAGTCCTCCTTCCTGGGAAGGACAGGACGATGACTAGGAGAACAACTCCTCGGCAGGATGTACAATGGGTCACATGTGGCCTAAGAGCTGTGAGCCTACACTCACCCTTCCTACTCTACAGATAGATGATTTAGCTTTGTCGATATCTCGATTAGGATTATGTAAATTCAATCTAGAGAGTAAAGTTTGTTTAGATTGTATGTCGTTTTAGATGGAAAGCGGTCTGTATAGTGGCTATGGTCGCCCAGGAGCAACTTCGACACTAGATCGTCATTTTACAAGGTCACAAACGTCAAATATTCCTGCGAGATCCTTATCAATTCAACATATCACATCATCAGGTAAGAACTTTTCTTTTCCGAAAATTGTTCTGACAAAATCTGTAAGTTATTCATACTACCAACATTAATCGTTTGTTATTTAAGATAACAGCGACATCTTTAGTGAAAATAGTGACTATTTCTTCAATCACGACCACTACAGAAACATCTGGATATTCTGTTTACTTTTTCTTTTCAATAATAAAAAGAAGAAGCAGCACAATTTTCCGAGAATGAACTGGAATTTCTATTCTTGCAATAGTCCATCTAATGAGGTTTCATTTTACTGCCTTCACCAGTTTCGAACGAATGAAAAATTCATCCCAACCTATTATTATACATATTTTTATTATCCACTTGGTTAATACAATTTTTAACATACAAAACAAGAAATTTTAGCTGTATAGCTTCAAGTTTAACAGGTTGACTGCCATATATAAACGATAAAAAATGACCCATACGCCAAGGGAAGAATAGTTATAAAAATGACCTTTTAAAAGATATGTTCTATATGTTTGTACAAAATTCATCAAAATAATAGCAGTTTTCCAAAAATAAAAAAATAAAAAGTAAAAAATAAAATATGCCGTTTTTTTTCAATAATTTTTCGACAATTCCAAAACTCGCAGTGATATGCGAGCCTCGTAGGCCAGAGCGGTCGTATACCGTACCTTAAAACGTTATAGATAGGACCGCTGGCAAATGAGGATCGATAGTTTTATATGGTGCATAGCGGTCGTATACGACCGCCATGGCATATTGGCATGTTTACATGTCGGTCGTATACGACCGCCGTGGCAGTTAACCTGTTAAACACCATCCTTCATGGTATATAAACACCATATAAATAACACATCGATCCGTACTTTCAGTCTCTGTAACTGCATAAACAATTTCCATTCATGATTATTCATGTTCACACGGAGAATTATGAAATCTATTCAAACCGGAAAATTAATTTCGGAAGTGGAATATCAAATGTCAAAGTTAACAAATCTCATTAGATATTCTAACAGCCCTCGTTGAAAAGGGTGCAAATAGAATGTTCCACAAGGAATTCTGATACTTTGAATCATCATATATCTTAAGCCTTCGAGAATGTCATGAAAATTGTTTTGAGCGATAAAAAAAATTCCAGCTCTAAGTAATTCGAGATCTCCATCGATGCGACGTATGAGACAGCTCCTCGACCTCGATACAGTAAGAGCCGGAGCTCCCAGTCCGGTGCCGACTCCTAGTGGCACACTTCCGCGAGGTCAAAGACAACTTGACATCAACCCTGCTGAATTCTTGAAATATAAACTCGACAAGCCGACTGGAATGGTTGCAGGAACCTCGATAACAGGTTGGTATTGTTATAATTTATTATTTGGGTCAAGAATTTCTGTTTGATCTTTTATAGTTTTTTTTTCAAAAGAAAGCCAAATCCAAAAGTGGTTTATTAATTTGTGAAACAAAACGTCTAATTGATAGTAAAAATGGATTATTTTTCCATACAATTATTTTGTAAGACTTAAGACAACCAGTTTCTTAGACTTCGTCAATTGGCTCGCGGATTTCACCGAAACTATAAGTCAACCAGTGTCTAATACTTTGTCAATTCGCTGCGCAGATTACACTCAAACTATAAGTAAACTAAAGCTTAACACTTCGTCAATTTTCTGCGCAGCTTTCACTAAAATTAAACAGCTAGCGTCTCAGACTCCATTAATTTGCTACGCAGTGCTTGACACGATTTCAATTCTTCAATTTGCCTTGAAGCTTTTGTTTTCTTTATAGGATAACAAGTATCTTAGACTTCATCAATTTGCTGCGTCAATTGGCAGTACAGAATTCTCTAAAACTATAAGTCAACCAGTGTCTAATACTTTGTCAATTTGCTGCGCAGTTTTCACTCAAACTATGAGTAAACTAAAGTTTAAACTCGTCGTCAATTTTCTGCGCAGCTTTTACTCAAAATTAAACAGCTAGAGTCTTAGACTTCATTAATTTGTTACGCTGCCTCTGGCCCGATTTTAAGTAAACCAGACTCCCAGAATTCTTCAATTTTCTCCGGGGCTTTTGTCTTCATTATAGGATAACCAGTATCCTAGACTTCGTCAATATGCTGCGCAATTTTTATTTAAGTTCAAACTATTTCAATATCGCAAACTTAGTCAATTTACTGAGACAGCCTTTACCTAAATTTCAGGTCCATCAGCTCCTTAGACTTCCTATATTTGCTACTGCTTTTAACCAAATAAAAGATCAGCATAAAAAGCTTGATCTCCGTCAATTTGCTGTGCAGCTTTCACCGAAATTTTGAGCTCACCAAGCTCTTAGACTTAGTAAATTTGCTGGAAAAATGTTCACCCATATTTTAGGTCAGCTACTTTCATAGGCTTTGTCAATTTTTTAAGAGTGTCTTTACCTGAATTTTTGATTAATCCTTTCAGACTCCGTCAATTTGCCTAGTAAGTTAAACCCAAATATAAAGTAAACCACTTTCTTAGACTTCGTCAATTAGCTTCAAATATTTTACCTAAATTTTGATATTACCAATTTTTTAGACTTAGTAATTTGCTAAAAAATGCTCACCCATATTTCAGCTCAACCAGTTTTATAGACTTCGTCAATTGTTAAGAAAGTCTCAACTTAATTTGTAAAGAATAATTTTTATACTTCGTCAATTTGCCTTGCAATTTGCACCCAAATTTAAAGTCAATCAATTTCTTAGACTTCGTTATTTAGCTTAAAATATTTCACCCAAATTTTGAGGTTACCAATTTCTTAGACTTAGTCAATTTGCTTGAAAAATGCTCACCCATATTTCAGGTCAACCAGTTTTATAGACTTCGTCAATTTTTTAAGTAAGTCTTCACCTAAATTGTTGATGAAAGTTCTTAGATTTCGTCAATTTGCCTAGCAGTTTACACTCAGATTTAAAGTCAACCAACATCTTAGACTTCGTCAATTAGCTGCAAAGCTTTTATCCAAATTTTGAGATTACCAATTTCTTGGACTTGGTCAATTTGCTTGAAAAATGCTCACCCATATTTCAGTTCAACCAGTTTTATAGACTTCGTCAATTTTTTAAGAAGGTTTTCATCTAAATTTAAAAAAAAACTTTTTAGACTTCGTCAATTTTCCTAGCACTTTACACCCAAATTTAAAGTCAACCAATTTCTTAGACTTCGTTAATTCACCGCAAAGCTTTCACCCAAATTTTGAGATCACCAACTTCTTAGATTTAGTCAATTTGCTAAAAAAATCTTCACATATATTTCAGGTCAACCAATTCCATAGACTTCGTCAATTTTTTAAGAAAGTCTTCACCTAAATTTTTGATGAACACTTTCTAGACTTCGTCAATTTGCCTAGCAATTTACACCCAAATTTAAAGTCAACCAATTTCTTAGACTTCATCAATTAGCTACAAAGCTTTCAGTCAAATTCACAGCTACCAAGTAAATTAGACTTCGTCAGTTTAATACGCAATTTTCTCAAAGATACATCTACATTGTTGTAATTGATCAAATATTCGTAGGTCTATCCCAACTAGCAGCAGGATCAGTAGGTCTACCTTCCGACGAACCCATCAGCGGAATGCTATGGGTCCATTTGCTTGCAGGGAGAGGATTGCGTCCTTCTACGGGCACATCTACAGCAACCACTCCCGTCACACCCAGCGGAGGTCAACCAGCAGCTATTACAGGTTAATTTTGTTTCAATCAGATACTACCCAGTTAATATTTTTATTGATGTTAATTTTTTAAATAAATTTCAGGACCAACAGCTGTACGGGACCTCTACTGTGTTTTAGAGTGTGATCGTGTTCATAAAGCTAGAACAGTGGTAAGTAAAAAATGTTTTCAGACTCCGTCAACTCACACCCAAATTTGAAGTCAACCATAGCAAATAAATTTGACATCGAAACCGAGTGATAATTTTGTAATTTTAGGTACGAACTGGCGATCTAGTTTTCGATTGGGACGAAAGTTTCGAACTTGATTTAGTCAACAACAGGGAATTGGATTTATTAATATATTCCTGGGATCCTCAATACAGGCACAAATTGTGCTATAAAGGTTCCGTTTATCTGCCCACTCTGCTCAAGTCCGGTCCTATACACCAGTTAGCGCTTAAAATTGAACCGAGAGGTGAAAATCATTATTTTTTTCAAATGATGTAATTTTTTTTAAATATATCGTTAAACTGTATTTGCTTTCAGGCACATTATATTTGAGACTGAGACATACCGATTCCCAAACTTTATACCGGCGAAGACCACTTTCTACTTTAACTCTGTCTAGGACTACACCGCTTTTTGGTGTGGATCTAGAGACTGTGGTAAGTTTATCACTTTAATTAACATAAAAAAATTTAAAAAAAAAACACCAATTAACGTGAATTTGTACAATATCTTCATTAAATTCCATATTCTCCTTCATATCACAACAAAATTCGTTTTAAAATAATAAATCAGAGCCAAAGCCAGTATGCCCGTCGGCCGTCGACCCAGAACTGTAGTGGAACGCCTCTGATGCGATAATTACAGTGAAGCAGTGTCGAGCGCGGTTTGTACTTGGATAAGGACCCACTGGGAAAGGCCGTTGTAGAGTCCGTACAGCCTGCAGCGTAGTCGCATATCGCAAGCATTATAGCAATGAGCACAAGCTATAATGGAGAAGACGTAAATCCTTGGACCCTAGCCCATAAATGTTTTTTTTATGAGAAACTCATGTTCAAATGGGTCCTAACTAGTACCCAGACAGTGTTGGATTCATTCCCAAGGGAATGCTCACCAACCAAACTCACCTCAAGCTCGCCGTAGCCCAACGCTGACCTTGCTCCCCACTTGATTGCTTGCTCCCCAACAGTCGACTCATCATATCAAAACCTTCCTCTCATCCCTACAATCACCCTCCATCCGACAGATCAACTCCTCCGCGTTCACCCTTGTAGCTTTTCTTTCCGTAGTGCGTACCTCCTTAACCCACTCCATTTCCTCTCCTGTTTCTCCGGGTACCTATCCCTAAACATCTTTTGTATCTCCTTCATTCCACTGTCTTCCTTAGTCACCCATACCACTTTTATCCTTTCATCCCCTAACGATGGATTTCCCTCCGTCACGTCTATTCCCTCCCCCGTTTCATCCTCCCAGTCATTATCTCTAATCTCCTTCCATCCATCCCAGTCTCTTTACCCCTCCTCCCAATGTTTTTGCATTATCTCCTTCCTACCTTCCACTCTCCTCAAGCTCTCTATTTCCCTGACCCGCCACTCTGTCACTGACTACTGCTCTTCCAGCCTTTTCACCCTCTTCTCCAGTCGCCTTACCATCTCCTTCAATCTTTCTACACTTTCCCTCTCTTCCTCTTTTCCACTCTCAACCTCCTCCCTTCCTTTCTCTTTCTGTTTTCTATTCTGCTCCTTATTCTCCAGAGACGATACCTCCTTCCTTTTCTCCCCAGTATCACTTCACTCACTTGTCTCTCCCGCCTTATCAGGTGTTCGTTTCACCAGCCTCGATTTCCCAAAAATTCCCTTTCCTTCTCTCTCTTCCTCCACTGCTTCCTGTTCCACTTTCCTTGCATACTCCATACTATATCCCACGAGTAGCTAGGGAATTGAATATCCACCACCACAGAGCCCCTATTGTGGTAGTAAGGCTGGGTACTCCGGGAGGTATCCAGGTATCAGGGTGGCATCACCCCTGACTGACTTTCGCGCAGCCATACATCCATTGTCACGGCTGCTAACAACTTAGATTACGGATTGTTTTATTGAGGTTTACTCCTCTAGGCTTTTTGTCACGATTGCCTCCGGACGCAGTGGCCTCCGCTGCCTAAAATCACACAACAGAGCTGCCTACCCTATGTTGCTGCTGGTTTTTTTTATCGAGGTTCACTACTCTATTCCCTTTGATCCGCGAGCAACTATAGGGGTTCCCATACTGGAGCCTTATTTATTGCTTATCCCGAGGGTATGTCGGTCATGAGGCCCTTACAGCTCGAAGAGCACGAGTCCCTGGACCACCCATTCCCCCTTAGACACCCTATCAGCCATTGGGACGCGCCGTATCGGGTAGGACAACCCCATGGATGTTGGGCTCGATAAAGAACCCTACCGTTGGTGGGTCCGGCAAAATTTCCGGGTAGGGGTGATTAGCCTCAGCCGCAGAAATAGACCGAAGTTAAATAACCAAAAAAATGAGAAAAAAAAAGAAACCCCTTAACGATATACACAATTTTATTGATATTGTTTTAAGGTAAACCGAGAAAGTAAGACTGGTGGCGTACCTGGAGGAGTACCCACAGGTTTAGTATCAAGTAGTCAACATAACATTCCCATTATAATACGTAGATGTGTTGAAGAAGTTGAGAGGCGTGGGCTTGACATAATAGGTAAGTGCAGCGATGGCATTTTTTGAAGGAAAATAACAAAAATGATGATTTCTCTTTTCGCAGGTCTTTATAGATTGTGCGGTTCCGCCACCAAGAAACGTATCCTCCGAGAAGCCTTCGAAAGGAACAGCAGATCAGTGGACTTGAGTCCGGACAATGTACCGGACATAAACGTTATTACTGGTGTGCTAAAAGATTTTCTTAGAGAATTGCCGGAGCCTCTTTTCACCAAATGCCTCTACCAAATGATGGTGGATGCACTAAGTGTTTGCCTACCCGACGACCCGGAGGGTAACGCCAAACTAATGTTCTCCATATTGGATTGTTTACCTAGAATTAATAGGGTGAGTACTTTGAACTTACACGATTTTAACCTATCGGATTTTTATTCTAAATGAGGGGTGTAGGTATGAATGTTTCCATGTACCATGTGCGTACAATAAAATTTTTATTGGGGGTGAATTTATTTGAGACAATTTTCTACTATCATAGATGTACGATATCATTTTTATGGGGGGTTTAATTCATTTGTGAAAATTCTTATCATAAGCAAACGGTGGAACATTTTTTGGGATAAACTCCCATTTATTTTGGGATAAACTCCTATTTACCATTGGCGTACGATACAATTTTTCGAAAGGGTTGATAAAATTGTAAAAATTTCCTCCTATCAAAAAGCAGATAATAATAATTTTTATATGGGATTAATTCATAGAAATTCGTAGAAACTTCTTATCATTGTCGTACAAAAAAAGTCTTGAAAGGGGTTAATTTATTTTCAAAAATTCCGATCTACCCCCCTGGGAATTACGACAAAATGTTTATGGCTGGTCAAATTATTTGTAAAAAACATATACAATGTGTTCAATTATTAGTGAGAATTCACATTTACCATAGGCATACAATAAAATTTCTATCGGAGATGTATTTATTTGATAAAATTTTCTACTATCATAGATGTACGATATCATTTTTTTAGGGGGCTTAATTTATTTGTGAAAACTCTCTTCATAAGCAAACGGTAAAACATTTTTTCAGGAAAAACTCCTATTTATCATTGGCGTATGATACAATTTTTTCAAAGGGGTTGATAAAATTGTGAAAATTTCCTTCTGTCAAAAGGCAAATAATTGAATTTTTATATGGGATCAATTCATAGAAATTCGTAGAAACTTCTTATCATTGACGTACAAAAAAAGTCTTGAAATGGGTTGATTTATTTAAAAAAATTCCGATCTACCCCCCTGGGAATTACGACTAAATGTTTATGGCTGCTGGTCAATTTATTTGTAAAAAACTTATATACAATGTGTTCAATTATTAGTGAGAATTCACATTTACCATAGGCATACAATAAAATTTCTATTGGGGGTGTATTTATTTGATAAAATTTCCTACTATCATAGATGTACGAAATCATTTTTTTAGGGGGTTTAATTTATTTGTGAAAATTCTCTTCATAAGCAAACGGTAAAACATCTTTTAAGGAAAAACTCCTATTTATCATTGGCGTACGATACAATTTTTTCAAAGGGGTTGATGAAATTGTGAAAATTTCCTTCTGTCAAAAGGCAAATGATTGAATTTTTAATTGGGAACAATTCATAAAAATTCGTAGAAAAAAAGGAGTTAATTTACTCCCCAAAAATGCTCATAGCTGGTCAATTTATTTGTAAAAAACTTATATACAATTATTAGTAAAAATTAACATTTACCATAGACGTACAACAAAATTTCTGCAAGGGTGGTGTTTTCGACCTATTAAATTTGTATTTTTTATTTTCGCAGGCCACATTAATATTTTTAATGGACCATCTCGCTTTAGTCGTATCGTCCTCGGATCGTAATAAAATGTCTGCCCAAAATTTAGCGACCGCACTAGCTCCCCCGTTAATATTACAAACTAGTGATTCCATAACCCCCACGGCGACAACTAAGCCCCACGAAATCGAATATCAGCAACCCATTAGCGTCCTCAAATATCTCCTGCAAATTTGGCCGACGCCGAAGCATCATCACTCAGGTAATGTTTAGTTGTATCTTTGGTAAAGTTTTAGTGCTCCATTAGTTCAAAACTGGGAACTTTGAGATACTTTTTCATATCCTAGGTTTTGTTGGTAACTAGAAATTATTTATTATTCATTTAATCACGAATATATGTAAAGTTAGACGAAAAAAAAGTATTTCAAAGTACCTCACATGTGTTATAGTCTCATCTCAGCCATGATATTCATCAAAATTTTTTTGGTACAGTACATTAAACTTCAATTTCTAGAATTTTTTTTAGATGGCTTTGTATGTATATTTTTTTATGTATAAACGCTTTTAAATTACAACACCCACATATATTATCAACTACAAAATATATCAATACCATGTACCAAAATTCAATCCATGTCTCCAATTTTTTTTTGGTACACTATACCACCAAATATTCACCATAACCTAACAAATCCATCAAATACACCCATCGTCATCCACCGCCCAAACGTTTGGTCATGGTAGATGTGTTTTAGATATAGTAGATAAGAAAATTAGAGTCAAGGCCACATGAAAATAGGTCCAGGTTTGAATTATCGAAAAAAAATTATCTCACAGGACGGGTTTTGGGTACAATACTTAAATGGGTTTCCTGCGCACTATAAAGTTTCAAAATTCTCCTTTTTATTATTAATTTGACCAATACATCATTTTTTTCACACATATGTCATCTTTTATCCTCTGCTCCATTTATCTTCAATCATCTTCGCAAAAAATTTCTTCTCCCTATTCTCTTCCTTGAGACTTCCCTTGCCTGTATCACTGCACCTACCTCGTCTTATTTTTCTGAGATCTTCATGCCATGCAAAGCTCCAGCTTCCATACACCATATTATTGGTGGTCTGAATATTGGAGTCCAATTTTTGGTGTAATTTCTTAACGTAGGAGTCGAGATTTTCTCAGATTTTAACTCAGCTTTCTTCTTAATTATCGGTTACTTACCGTTTGTAGTGTTTTCTTCAATAAATACTTGATCAGTATCGTCAGTATGAGTTGTCCTAGGTGTAAGGTTGGGTGGAGCAAGGTTTGGGTGGAGGTTTCATTGTTAACCAGTTTCAGCACCTTCTATATTTATTCCTTTTAGCTGCTCAACAGTCTGGAGATTGAAGTTTTTTATTTAAGCTCTTTGCTCTGGCTGCTTTGAGATAAGGGACAGGTATTTTTTCATCTATAAAAATCGTGGGATCCTTTTCAGAGATAATCGAGAAGTTCCATATTCAAAACTGACCCTGTATGTTCTATGTACCATTACTTTATGGTATACTTGAAAAAAATGTAATAATTCATAAAGAAAGATATTTGAACCTGTGATCGACTATCAAGTAGCCTCCGTAGTTTGTATATCGATGTGTGGGGGTGTTGTTGGTATTTAGAGGGGGCCTTTCCAGACAGGTCGGCGCGGCAGGCCATCCGGGCCGCGTGGAGACAGTCGCAGTGCGTGTCCTCCTCAGGGAGCGGCGGTAGCGGCTCTACAATCATCGGTGGGACCAGCGGGGGTCAGAGAGCCATCTCGGCTCTCAGCGGCTCCGTTTCCTCCTCCTCCTCGCTCAGCAGTCTCGGGCCCGCGCGGCCCACAGCCACAGGTCCCATTACACCAGATACTAGTAAGTATTTTCAAATGATTTTCAAAACTTACAATAACAAAACACATTTGACAGTTGACAGACTGACACGTCAAGTGTCACACATAACGTGAATTTTGTAGTACCTAATGTGGAATTTATTTAAAAAATTTCTAGGGCCCATCATCAGTAAGCAAAGGTCCTTACCGTCCACTATCTCCTCGGGTAGGACCTCAAGCCACCTCCTCGGCAGGAGTGCTTCGGCCGCGGCAAGTGATAGTCTCTTCTCCAGGCTCTCCAAGCAGCAGTAGTGACTCACAATCTGGATCGGAATCAGTTAAACACTGCCTGCCCAGCCGCGTCAGTTCTCCTGTCATCCGAGCAACTCCGTCTTCTCAATCAATTCTACGATCGTCACCATCAGTAACCATCAACTCCCCGGGACTAAGACACTCTCCGTCGATTACTAGCACTGTATCTGGAACATCACCAGGTCCAAGGAACTCTCCTTCTTTATCGAGTTTGAGCAGAGCTTCACCTTCTATTATGAATCAGGTGTCGAGATCTAGTTCGCCTGCCATGCAAGCCAGTTCCGCTGGACTTAACGTTACGCTGGGAGCGACAACACCCTCTTTCACTTCTACTTATACGAATTTGCAGTCAGCTGCTACTTCTACAGGGGGTTACGGTTGGAATTACTCTCAGTCTTCTACTTACACACAACCTACCACTTATGCCAGTACCAATCCGTTTTTAACTGGATCTTATATGAGCTATAC
>CAJUYH010008214.1:1431-15892 GCA_910591685.1 Galerucella tenella | reverse complement strand
ATATATATATATATATATACATATAGGAGATTTGTCATATGTGTCTGACGGTCAGTGGAAATGACCGCGTAATTTTGCGGCGTGCATGTTTGTGGTCTCGAGGCGAGAAGTTTATCAACTCACTTCTGTCACTTTATACATTGTATTTTATGCAAAATAATGTTTATGTTGCTATTATTCAAACAATCAGTGTGACTGTGCGCGAACTGCGATTGATTTCGCGACAGCAGTTAATGAGACTCACTACTGTGTGTATGCCTTTCTATTTGAATTTCAACGATCGATTTTTCTTGTTCCCTCGTTGTGCTGTCTCTACTCGCAATTTCGCTGTTTCGCTATCTGCAATAAACACCGCATACACAAATCAATTGAATACTCTACTCTACTACATCTTTAGTCACTTTGAAATACACAAGCAATTTCTCCAATAAAAATAACCACTTCCCCATATACTTTATATCTATTTATACTGACATAAGTTAACTACAATAAATTAGTTCTAATCTTGAATGGCTGAATAATCTCTATCTATATCTTTTGAACATAGCTAATGTCTTCTCATGCGCAAATTCGAAATGATTTTATTATGAGGATCGCGAGCTGCGGAGAGATTGATTCTCAGTTTCGCGTGTTTAAAGTGCTGACGTGAAAGTTCATTAGAGACCGTCTGATGGACACGTACATTAATCAAGATTTTAATTACCGTAGTTGATGCAACTTGGTCTCACTCAATGCTATACCAGCGCGAGTAAGAGAGAGTGGACGAGGTGCGAGATGTGAATGCAGAAAAAATCCAAACACATATCCATTTATATCTATTCGCGAATAGATATATCTGTGTGATGTTTTAATGTGCGTATGACTCCAGGATTATACAGGCATCTGTATAAGTATGTGTATATATGTCAAGGGAAAGTTTTGTCTTGTGGTGCTGGTGAGTAATATTATTATATTGTTTGTATTTCCTACGAGCTCAATCTAGACACGGCGCCGGCTCTAATTAGAGCTCTCCTCTGTGCACAAAGATTAAAAGCCGGGCCTAAGTGCTGGCGCGCGATCTACAACACTCTTCCTATGTCCGTTTCGTTCTTGTTTCAATATACCGATCGGCTGAGTTTGTGAAATGCACTCACTATGGTGCTCTGTCATTCTCTCCTTCTTCCTGACCCTCCTTACTATTCCATTACAACTCTTTCACTTGTTCACAAAGTATTGAAAAAAATGGTAGAGATTGGAAAAGCCTTATACATACACGTTCAAATCTTTGTTTTTTTTTATTTAAGAATATTAATTACCTATCGCAATTTAATCAACATTAAATGATAATTTTGCAATGTTAACAACTATCAACTTGAATATTCGCACGATTGAATTTTTCCAAAATATGTTTTCATGGATATTATGAAGGGACTTTTTTTTTCAATGTGCCTATTTTTGTTTTTTAGCGATATGCAATTTTCTACTTGTTATATAGTGAATGAGGGAACAAAAAATTGATGAACGCGTGCGCGCTCGCGCGTAAGCTCAACCATGAACTGACTCACTCTTCTCTCCCTATAACTATAGTTTGGGAGAAACGCTAAAAGGTTTCGAGGTGTATCGAGGAGATTTTGCTTTTAGCACATTCACGATAAAACGCGTTTCAAGCCTCCGCCCGGTTGACGTTAATGCCGATAAACGTCGTTTCGTATAACAAATGGGTGTGTGTTCCACGTTCACTCAGTTACACGTCCACTCGGTTATGCTGTCTCTCATCGTTGCACGTTAATGCTTTTCGCGCCACGTGAATCGAATTGTACTAATGATGTGAGCGCATATATATTGAATCAATATGATAATGTCCTGAAAAATGTTAATATGAATACATGTATCGGTGCTTTGGTTGTACTAATATTATATAGATATACATAATACATTAAATTAGGAGTAATCGTCCTCATTATAGGATAATGTGAGAAGAAAATGAAAAAATAAATATTCGCCCACATCCACTTGTCTCCATAATAAAAACGGAATATCTTAACAATTCCACTAAATTTCAAGATATCGGAAAATATATAAAAAGCCGAGGACGTTTTGTTAAAATTATTGGCCAATCATTCAAAGAATTAATTTGAACAGTTTGCCCAATTTATTTATACATAAAATACACAATAAATAGTTATCGTTTTATCATTGAAAAAATTCCATCACTTGAAGTGACTCGGAATGTTTGCGAATATATATAGATTCATTTAACATGCTTATTGTTAAAATTAAAAAGTAATAGAGTTTCTTCAATATCCACTTGCGCATATGCACACATTCATATATATAAACTTCAGTTAATGCGCAATATAAGGGCTGTGAGGGTTCTCACTACTACTCTACATACATGTATATATATATGTATAATATAACAGTGAAAAGGGGAAAGTGAAAACACGCAAACATAGGACTCTGGTGTATGCCGTGGCCTCGTCGAGCAGGCATCATTAAATCACAGAAACAGCCTCTGTTATTGACTTCGCCGACAAATTTATCGTCGGCCGGTGTGCGTTTCGGTGTATGCTGGGCCCTCGACCCCCTTCGGCCACCTCGTGTGTGCGCCACCCTTCCTATCCAAACCACCCTCAGAATGCAGCACAATATACATATAGAGCACAACGGTCTCTTCCGGAACCCACCACCCCGCTACCACCACCATTCCCTCGGTCCGCGTCATTGTTCTGGTTTATACGGTGATTTGTGGATTTTACTATACCCTTCTCTTCCCCGCACCGTCTCTCACACTCACTCACTCTCTTTCACTATACTTCTCCTCGTTGCCTTTCTACTTTATACTCGTGACCATCCCATTCACACTCACTCCCATCCAATGCTCTCGAGCATTTTATGGACGCGAGTCTGGTCCATGGTATTGTGAGTAAACACTCTCGTCAATGACGAGTTACTGTCGATCGTGAAGAGATAGAGATGCAAAGAGATAGGGCTCTCTAATGGTTGATGCCATTACTGTATAATTCAAGCTCATATTTATGTAACAAACTGCCGGTTTTGGACCAAGTTCATTTTAATGCTATTTCATTTGGCTATTTGATAATTAAAATTGAGAAATTTATGTGCCAGTAAAAATATAATGTGTCATTGAATGATGTTACAACAAATATTGTGGATTCATGATGCGTTTAATTGTCAACGCACCATCATATTCTTTTTTATTCTCTTCATTCTCCATCAAATAATTAAACACATATAGTTTTTAATATAATATTTTCTCATAATTTCCTTTTAATTCCTTTGCCTTTCATTTGCGTCTTCAATAAACGACGTCGTTGCTTTTACCGCTCGTTTATAGACACTCTCTCTTTCCCTCGCTTGGTATCTCAACTCTATCGTCGTGGGAGAACGTTCATTAGAGGTAGATTCATCCACCAAATTGAATTAATTATCATACTAAGATGAGTTCTCCATAGCGACCCGTATGATTTCTCACAATACCTTAAGCAAGCATTACTGATTTCATTTCTTTACGGGTTTTCATATTTTTTCCACTCACCCCATTTCCAACTATTCCCATATTTTAATGATAAATATATTCTACAAAATTGATAATCAATGGCATAATTGTGAAAAAATAAATTATTGTAACAATATGCGCTTAACTTATACATACGCAAATATACATTAAGAGATCTTGGCAAATATCATGATATATACATATATATGTGTTCAGTGTATTGTTATGTTATATGTGTTGTCATTATAACATTTACGACATATAGTTACGAGTGCTGTTACGGAAGGTATAACTGCGCAAAGATTTACGATGCATTCCCAGTAATTAGAGTGCTCATGGCATTTACCTAACGGCTATATTATATATACAAATATTCATAAAGAGATACATAGCTTGAAGATAGAGAGTGCGGCAGCGAGAGAGGGGCGGAAGGGTCTGTAGCATCATCAACATCCGCCATTGAAGCACTGGTCGAAGTGTATGATTAGACTAGCCAGCCAGTTGTGGCCTCGGTCTTATCTCCAAGATAAGGACCTGCCAACCCTTATGAATGCTTCCATTATAAACGTATTTCCCTCTATTCTACCTCTATGTCCTCTTCAGTAGCTCAACTGTTATGTCGCTGTTTATAATTACATATTGTAAACTATTATGGTACTCGTGTATGAACTATTTCGAATTTACACTGATAACATTTTGGAAATTAATGGACAGTGTATTTCCTTTTAGATTATTATTCACCGATGAGAGCAGTTCCATTACATAGAAATGTCCGTTGGAAGTTTGAGTACAATTGTTATTTTTATAAATAGTATTAGGAAAATATATATGTATATGAACGGATTGATATATTTGAATTTGTATTGTATGCAACATATGTATTTATAGGCGATATTATGTCTATGAGCATGTGAAATCAACTGTCGATTTCCGAAATTGCGATATTGAATTTACGCCATTTCTGTTTTGACATATTACATTATAGATTGTGTTCATGTATAGTGAGATATGATATAGAATCGATTCAACTGTGTTGCCATGTGCGCCAGTGGAGGAAGTGATTTTTTACTCGAAATAAATAGCTTTTTGCGGTTTGTCAGAATCTATTGATGCACACTGAATATTTTATAGATATTGAAGTATTTATGCGTTCCACACTTGATATTTCATGGATTAGATATATAGAAACATTTTTTTCTTTACCTTCTTTAAATATTCCAAATAAATATTAATTTGTATTTTTTTCATAATATCGAATTTTTCTTATTGTTTCAGTGAATAATTGTTAAGTTGATTTCGTGATTGTTGAGTTGTACACGACATTCTATTATGTCACACGATTATATTACATCCGTTGATGCTAACCATAGTGCAGTTGCACAAGGGAAATTGCTGGGGAAATTTGAAAGTTTACAATATCTATATACATATAATATTTATGTTTAAATTTGAGTATGCGTGAATCCGGTTTGCGTACAAAGAGGATGCAAGAGAATAAAATTATTTCAACTTATGGCCCCTATTTGTTACTATTATCTACTAATAATGCAACTATTACATGAATCAACATTTTTTTTTAAGTAGAAGGTTAAATTATAAATGTATAATAATCGGAAACTAATAATAACGATATTAAAAATATTGTCGTGTAGTAGACAAAATTGTTTTGGCCCATGAAAAACATATATAATTATTGAAATATATATGTAGACGAGTAACCAGAAAACAAAATACAAAAAATAAAAGAATTAAACGCGAACAAAGGATGGTTCATGGTTGGTTATATCTATATAGTCGCCCACATCCTTTCCGACAACATTATGACTCGATGTAGAACATTGTCTCGCTGATAAGCGATACATGTCACCAAGTTTCAAACTGTACTCACACACACACACACAACCTCAATTCACAGGCATTTATTCCAATGTTTTTGCTTATATATATATATAATTATATATAATGTATACAAATATTTGTACACTGGTACATAGATGTGTATATGTTCTGTTACCTTATGCTGGGCGCTGGGATTGGTGCACGTTTTTATTACGAATGCCTGAATTCCTTCTTGTGTACGTGTACCACTATATATAACATGTGAGATGGTAATGGAGAATTAAGTGGTAAAGATAATAGTGTTGTAATGTAAAACATTGTACAATATTTTCACATTAGTTTAATATTTTTTATTTCACCACTTGTTCAATGCTTGAAATGGATTTGACTTTATTTTTTATTATTGAGTATTGTTTCTCTTGAAATAATCTTCTTAAATGATTGAATCATATTTTTCATTGCGGTTTCTTTTTTGGTTGTTATAGATCGCGATTGACAATAGTGAATGAATTACATCGGTGTTGGTAAGTGAATTATTTGAATGTTTTATAAATATTAAATAGAAAATTGAAATAACTATTATAATTAGTAGTAGATGAATATCTGAAGCATAAATTTGTAATCATCCGTTAGTTCTTACATTCTTCAAGGCTCACTAAATACTTGTTTAGTTTATTATAATATTTTGATTCATCAATTTACTCTGTCATCAGGCTTTCTTTTAAATTTTCAATGATGTTCAAAATATAACATATGAATAAACGTAAAAATGTTTAATGAAATAATATAATTTTCATTGAGAATAAAATTTTTATAGTTGTATGATTGCATTAAGAATTATTTTAACTGAAAAGTAGGTTAAGAGTGCAGAAGTATTTATATCTTTTGTCGATATTCCAGTCAGTCTGGTAATATAATTGATATTTATTAGATGTAATGATAAAAAAAGAAATTTTATTTTGTCAATAATTAATCATATATATTATTCATTATTAATATTGAGTTGTGAATATTTTTATCATTAAATAATTAATGACAAAGGTATAAATAGAACAACATTTACAAAAAAACTCTATCATTTGTTTGCCTAAGTTATTATTATATTATTAATATAGGTTTTTATTGGACGTTTTTGTTCAGGTTTTTGCAATTTCCATAACACTTTTATTAATAATAAAACATAAATATGAAATCAGGCAAATTTTTGAGTATAGATGGCATAGAGTATAGTCATTCGCCAAGAGAATATACCTCGGGTATCTTCGGCTTTTATTCCTCTCCATTATGTCAGTATGCGACGCAATTAAATCGAAAAATCTAATAGTACCTTCAACGCATACGCCACAATGGCAATGTATACGTAAAAAATTCGAATACGAAATGCAAAAAAACTCAGGCAGGAATAGAAGTATGTATTTTAACGTTGAATTATTTATATATGTCATATGAGAAATGTGCCTGACACAAAATGACATTATTCTGTTTTAACGCTATTTTCCATTGACAAATAGATTTGTGGTCAATTTTTAATTGCTACCATTTGTTTCGCTGTCTAAGAATTTATCTATCAGTGTTGACAGAAAAAAAAGATATATATTTTGAGACGTTTATGGAAATATTTATACAATGTAGTATACTTTTTTTTTCATAAACTATATTTTAGGACGGACTTTTATGAATATATAACCCGAGTATGATCATGTGACGGATGAAAATACTAGGAGAGGAAGAAATTTAGCCGGATATACACGACGTATTTGTATATCAATAGGTCGGTTTAAGTATACGTGCTCACTCGAATTCAAATTTACGCGCGAACTTGTCTAGAACCCCGCCATATTGAATATTTAAATGTTCACCAATTCCCGCTTCGGCGCCATATTGTTTGATGAGAATTCCATCAGTTGCTGACAGCCGGATCGAAGTTTGGCTCGGTGAACTTTATTGAATTTTTTTACGCGTTACAATTGTTTTCTAAAGTAAATATTTATATATGTGTGTGTGTGTGATATAAAAGTGTCGATACGATATTGGACAAATATATTTTCATTAAACATCAAGACATTTTATGAACCAAAATATTATTTATAGTCATTCAACGAAATGAATTGATAGTAATTTACGAGGTTCATTTGTTTCCGAACACACTAGTAAGCAATTGAAGCAAACATAAAGGAAAAATATTAATATAAAGTCTAAATCACTATACAAACAATTGTTGGTTTTATTGCTATACGTAATTAGAAATGGAGCAATATAAAAAAATTAATAAATACTTGGTATCACAATCTACTTGATTTGTTATTGTGATGTTTTTTTTTTTCTTTTTTTTTCGTCGCAGTGAAACAATGTCATTAGTCAGTGCGTTAGACATACGAAAATGGAATACAATTTATTTTGAATAGCTCATGTGGAATATTTAATTCTTCACTCGTGCATATAAATCTTCACAATATATACATATAAACAGCTATGGTTTGTGTATACTCGTGTGGAAGAAGTGATCGCTGTGTAGTAAGCAAGGTCAGGTGCTCGATTCTGTTTGTGAATTGCTGTAGTAAGTGCGCGCAGTTTGTGTTTATATTTTCGTGTTATTTTATTTTATTTTTTTTTTTTCGTTTTATTTTCATTTTTATTCAAACACCATGACTGTATGCAGGGAATGTGGACGAACGACCGTTTGCGTGCCGTAAAATTCATAATATTTACGTGATTTTGTTTTCTGTTTTTTTTTTCTATTTTTTTTTTTTTTTTTTTTTTGGTAAATAAAGTGTTGTAAAACGTGAATGCATATCAAAACTATTGCATATGTGTTGCTGGTGAACATCAGACGATAAATTTTCAGACATTATTCACGCTGTGAAATATGCGGTGAGTGACTGTTGAATATTTTTTTTTTTTTTCACGTTCGCTCGCATTTGACAATGTGTTTATCTATGACATAAATAGAAAAACATAAATTACTGTGTGCATTCACGATTGCATTAGAATTATGTATTGTCAACTGTGCAATGACTATTTTTTTGTACATCAAGGGAATGTTCGCACAAATTCTTCGTGATTATTGTCACTTAATATTAATTTTTAAATGTGACACTTAAATTGAGACCTTTTGAAGATCACGCAGTATCAAAATGAAAAACGTTCACAACAGTAATTAGAAATATTTCCGATACGGAATTTCACATTCAATCCCTACTTAAAAATAGGGATTGAATGAGGTGTATCGAAAGCATCAATTCTTTTTCACTCTCTTAATTTTTTTTCTATCAACAGAACACAAAAATAATACTCACACTGTGTTTATCAATGTGAAACATAAACACATAACATATTGAATATCTTTCTTATATACATAAATGTCTGATGCAAATTCAAGTTGATTAATTTTTATGCTTAGTCGTCTGACGATTTTGTCGTACTGTAGACGAGGGTGCAAAAGGTATAGTGGCAATGTTGTAGGTTACAACATCAAACCATCTTTCAAACCCTCTCGATCTAACGATCGAGAGGGTTTGAAAGCTAAGAGGGTGGTAGTGAGTTTGTCTGCATACGTTAATAGACAGTGTCCAACTATACATATACGTCGTTGCCAAGGGCTTGATGTGTCCTCGAATATATATCAATCGATTTTATCGAGAAATCAGTGTATATGTACACACTCGCGCGTACTCATACACAGTCTATATGTATACTATATGCATATGTAGGCATATTGTGGTGGCAAGAAGTGAGGGACGAAAGGGACTAGAGTAGGTATACAAGCCATACATAATTACATTTTATACCTACGGTTATATGTTTGTACCGTGCATATTTGTCTGGCCAATCTCCCTGGAGATGACGACGACCCTACAATTCGGTTTGAGATACAAACATTTGGTGAATTATTTCATTCATAATTCCATCTTTTTCCACGGTCGATCAATAAATTTATACATATTTCAATTGATAATACCGACGATAAACAAAAGAAAATAATAAAAATTTAATCTCGATAATAAAGGTGATATATACCTATTTGGTTGGAAATTTTGACGGCTTTCCCTCCATCGTTCGTATGCGTAAAATGAACAGACAGCCGCATGCCAGGACTAAAGGGAAATGAGAATGAATGTAATAATATATTTAATATTCGCCAAAGCCCCTCTAGGTTTCCTTCACTCTCAGTATTACAACCAATATTTTCGCCCCTTTTCGTTTTCCTCGTTTTAGCATTTTTCTGTTTCACTATCCCTTCTACTGTCTTCTTTTACATTACCTTGATATGATATTTTTCTCTCATTTTGTGTACTATATATATATATATATATATCTCTTTATTTATCATATTCTACTAACATTGGTATGATCTATTAGTCTGCTGTCTCTCTTTCAAATCGACACAGTCACTTTTTCTTTTCTCTCGTTTTCTCATTTTCCACAATTGTTATCGATATGAATTGAAATATTCATAATTGTTAATGTTAATATTGATGGGATATTTTTGGTAAGATATTGTGTCGATGATATCTAAGATTTAACGTCTCAGATAATACTGTTTAATATAAAATGACGATATGAGCGGTGATGCACTGTCAACCTTCAACTGAAAATCGCAGCGAAATTAAATTTTTCTTCATCCTGACCGGAACCCACACGAACGACGAAATTCATAAGATTCAATATGTTTGATACTGTAGAGGGCGGCGTCTCGGCGAGGAAAATTCATATTATAGAACGAGGGGAATATAGAAGAGTAGACTTGGACAAGATGAAGAAAGAGGAGGTGAAAGGTATTGTAGTTTACATCAAATACGTGCTCTTCCTTGTAACCCACCTTTCTTCCTGTCACATTGAACCGCATGTTTATCCACGATATATGAACTAATATCACGGTCAGGCACGTGATACACACACCCTTTCGCCACTTGAACATTACATTTTATAATTTGCAATTCAAATATTTATTTATAGGTATATAAAGATGAAATATGGATGGGTTAATGTACAATCGATGATTATGAGGTGAAATATTTGGAGTCTATTGTCTATTGTTTTTACTTTGATAATATCTAGGTAGATATATATTGAATAATTTGCAACACTATTTATAAAAATTTTACATAGATATTTACAATTATTGTAATGTTGTTAATTTTTAGATAACAAATTAATATTGATTGATATGTTACATTTTATAAAGCATTGGGGGATTTCTCCTCTTTATCAAGCTTCTTCATTTGACGAGCAATTATCAATGTGTCGGTTTATCTGTATCAAATATGAGAGCGGTGTATAATCGCGGAAATGGTTGGATCAACAAAAAAAAAAAAAAAACAAAAAACAAAAAAATGGAAATTTGTGAGCTTTTAGTTTGGATGACATGCATGAGAATTTTCTATACCCGAGCAGGATTTTACTCTCGTTTCATCCGGAAATCGCATTCATACATGTTTATAAACATTCCACTCGAATGATTCACAGAATTCAAATAGCTCAAAAAATGGTAGAGAAATCAAAAATATATTGGACAAGTGAATTTGTCCACATATACTCGTTTATTTTTTTTTTACTTAGATTGTCATCATTACGGTATGCATATACTATTTCAAGTGAAGTATAATGCATATGTATGTGTATGCACATATTCCTGAAAGGCAGAGTAACGTAACATAGTGAAGTTGTAGCGTTCGTTGCGTTGTTGCGCGGCGCACGTCTTGATTTACGCAAAATGGGCGTATCCAAACAGAAGCCTGCAATTAGTTTATTAATAATTAGTAAACGAGCTTCATACAACCCGTGGAGTTCTTGGTTTACCCATGTGATGAAGGAGGTGCGGTCGATTCTCTGATGATGTATACATATAAACGTATATGTATATATAGTTGAACTGATGCTTCCCTCTCATACGATTGATCATCATGATTGTACGCATCAATCATCGAGTAATCGTTTGCCGCAGTCAATTTTACTATAAGAACTCTTATGCCTTTTTTACAATTCATTATTTGGATTTTTTTTTGTTACTTTACATTGCCTTCTGTCAAATCATATCCATCAATACGATTGTTCTCCGTGTATTTTAACGAATTCGCAAGAATAATAATAAAAAAACAGTATAGAGATCTTTGAGTAGTGCGGATGACGACAATAAAATAAGATTGTTAATGTTTTCCTCATTCATCACAATATTTTTGTTCAGCTATATACATTTTCTACAACTAGTTTGCAAAATATATATACATTTACGCAGTAAAACTCATATCAAACCATGGCACGTCGACCATGCTTACATACATGTAACGACCGTACACTCCATATAATACATACTGCATATATATATATATATGTATATATTCGTCTATGAAACAAACTTGAATCGTAAGCTTTACGATCAGTTTATTCGTATACATCACGAATATACCGCGTTACCTTAGTGCCTATGCCCATCATATCTTGTATCATATTCAACACTCATTCACATATTATATGAGACATCTCGAAATATTTTTGTCCATTACACAATTTTATGTCAACAGTTGCTATAACTTCATTAACTATTAAAATTGTACTGTACTCGTCGATATTTTTACAGCATAACGTGGAAACATTTTTATTTCTCTTCTTTATTATTTATTGCATAGCGTATATGCAAAAGAGTTTTGCAATTATCATTATTGATGATAATTAACGCAGACCTTTCACAAAACCTCGGCTATATATTGTACTGCATTCAATTTTACTCATCGACTTGTTACTCCTCGTCTATATTCATACACACACACACACATATATATTTAAATATATATATAAAATATAGCTTGAATGCATACGTCTCTAGAAAATATGTGTGGGTACGGATGCAAGTGCAACCGCAATTAAAACAAACGAGCTTGCCGGACGGCATTGCGCGACAAAAGCGAGTAATGAGTGGAAAAACGAAAGGGGATCTCATTGCATGTTGTTCTATATACATATGTCTCATCCATAGGGTGATGTTAGGGTATTTACATTTGCATATATGCATACATATATATGTATATTTGTGTATTTATACATTGTGAGAAAAAGTATCTTAAATGTTTTTTCATTTATATACATACAATCGTATTTATTATCCATTAAATTGTTGAATGCTATATGTATATACTAGTTTGTATATTTAATCATAATGAAACGTTTCTATACAATGTCAGAATGCGATATCAATCGATCATTAATCAATGAGTAAATTAATGTATCAATTAGCATGACAGATCGTTTGTAGTTTTAGTAATTGCCGTAGCTAAGACGCGTTGTTTGATTCATATGCGAGTTGGTTTGCGTGTGATGCTTTTCATGAGATCGAATTAGTTTCGTATTCGATCGGCCATGAGATATGAGATGATATCCCGTTCATCTTTCTTGTTTGAAATATAAATATAATACGACATCGTATTTATGCAATGTCATTCAACGGTTATTATAATAGGATTCTTGGTGAAATGAATTATTGATAGTATAAAATGAAATATTGTGGCAGGAAAAAGAAAAAAAGAAAAAAGTTAAAATTACAATCAATTTTGATAAATGAAAACAGTTTATTATATTTGTTAATTATGGTGAGCCATTAAATTACTTTGACAATAAAAAAAATAATAAGTTGAAATGCTTAATTACGAATATTTATCATCGATAATTGGCTTGTTATAATTAAACTCGCTTTCATATAACGGCATTTAATTAAATTTTTTGAAAGCAATTCAATGCTGAATTAGCAAATATGCATTTTTTTTTTATTCATTGTTTATTTTTGTTTCTTTCAATGTGACTTTATTGTTCAATTAATTGTAAAATTTGTTTTGGATTTGTTGATTTGTCAATTGTAAATGGTGCAAATATATACATATCTATGTATATGTATATATGTATGTGTATATATAATGTAGAAGGACCCTTTTTATTTGTTCCGGGACGACACTCTAGATTCTCTCGCGTGTTGAGTACGGCTCGTTGGTCAGCGCATCGAACTATGATTTGGTATTTAGTCACCATTAGGGACGCATTAGCTCTGATTACTCATGCATCCATATGTATGTATGTTGTACATGTGAAACGTGCATACATGCATGAGAGTACGTACACAAAGTGCATATACACGTTCGCACATCTCGTCGATTGCATACAAACGTTTGTATTTACCACTGGCAACTCCACGCACCCAATCGTTTCGCGCAATAGATCAATTGTGCGAACCAATCTACAAGCGATTACGGGATACTTCGATTAAAGTTAATATGCGCACATGGGAGTAGATTTACGCTAAATAAACATGACGTTATTGTGATTATAGTGATCAGTATAATCGCCTAATGGAAATAATTATATAAACAAAACTATTAAGATAAAAAGTTAATCTATACTTTATGGTAAAAATGAATAATATTTTTATGCTATTTTTCGAATTTGATATGAAACATTGTTTTGTGTTGGAGTAAAATGATGTTCAATAATATAATGTTGAATTTAAATTTTGCAAAGTAGAAAAGTGAGAGTAATAAATTTTGTAATTTTACCACTAACAAAGTGATTCTAATTGAAGGTTTTCAAATATTATCGTCGTGATTAGAAGTTGCAAATGGTGATTGACTAGTCATTCGACAATACCGCTATAGTTTCCAACATAAACCACAAAGAAATTCCAAGATCTTTCATTACATATCTATACATTTTATTTAAAAATACCTTTTGATAAAATTACAAAATTGTTTGAATATAATGGCGAATTTGACGATATTAACATTGAAATACCTACGCTCGGTATGCACTTAAAGTATCGAGGTTGAAACAAGTGTTGCAAATGATACGAGAATAAGCGCGAAATTGCGTATACTCAACCCACTATCTATATAATATATACATAATGCATAAAGGGGCTAAAAAAAAAATTAATAATTGAAGGAGGAAATATCATAACAAGTATATCCGTTTCCTCTTACTTATATTCTATCTTGCGTTCCCGCCACTTTGTTTTCTTCGGCACGAACAAAGGTCACGCGGGCCAAGATTCAACGCTATACTTACGACCCTTCGCGCTCATCATCTCACAGACATTTCATTATATGAATCAGCCAACACAAGATCGGAAGAGGGACAGTACTC
>CAJUYH010008213.1:0-15893 GCA_910591685.1 Galerucella tenella | reverse complement strand
AATAATTTATATAGGTAACTATGGGAATTATTTCCAAAACGCTAGTTTCATTGTCTTGTATCGCAAGACTAATTCGAATTAGCCCGGTATATTTCAGTTCATCCTAAATGGGAGGCGTAGAATCGAAAATCACAAGTTTTTTATTCTCAATTTTTCAGATATTTATCCTTGTATTTATCTGATCATCAAAGCCGACGTTTTTGCGGTATATTTTCGCTTATTGATCTTATTTAGAGTTTCTGGTATTTCTGCAAATGGGAACTTTTGTTCGCCATGGTCAAGACATACAAGTTACCAAAATTTAAATCATCTTGACTGGAACCGGATTTGCACATCGTCTTTTCGAAGAGTGAAAACCATTTGAACTTTGCGAAGGTTATATCATTTGTAGACACGTAAAACTCACAATGCCAAGATTACACCAATATAATGGAATACATGGTAATGCAAAAGTTGATCGTTGGCAAAAGATGCAGTATTGGGACACTAATACAGTTTGGATGTCCTTTTGAATGTTAATTTCATAATAATCAATTATTAAACTGTACTGTATTCATAAGTATTCATAAAAAAACGCTAAGTGGGATTCAGTCAACCTATTTTTGACCTCAGAGTATGTGGTACAATTAATCAACGTTCTCTGGACACCCTGTATAATTCACATGATGGAGTCATGGGGAATCGTATTTCCTAATTCACACATTCGAATTATTTACAAAGTTTCTCAGTTAATTCCAGAATTCATGAACTACCTATATGTATAGACTATAAGCTTCACACATTACCATTGTCTTATTTTATTTGGTACAAAATCTCTCTCACTCATCGCCTTTTTTCATCCCTCTTTCACTGTTTCGAAATTGATGCCCCAAAAATAAGATTATCTGAATTTGTTCCGGTATTGTATTCGACTCTCCCAGATATAACCCGATTATCGTCATAACAAACCTTCTACCTTTCAGTTGATCAAATTTAATTTGGAGATCGCAAACTCCAATCATCGTTCAAGTTTCCATTCAATATAAATTTAGTGCAGTTATATAAGAGGTATTCGATTTCTATTCACCAGCAGAAGCTATAATTTCAAATGGATAGCCATTATAGTTACAAAACTTTCAATGAGAGAGCAATTATTCCTACCTTTATCTAATCGGTGCTCTTAATACTGATTTACTGTCACAAGTTTTACAATTTTCAAAAGTCGTTAAATTGGTCAGTACCTACAAAATATTATTGCACATTATTCATAATATTGACAATGAACAAGTTTTGTGAAGCGATAGGACAATATTATTTTAGTTTTAATTTTAATTTCTCATTACATAGTCGAAGAAATGTATATTTTAAGAAACCATGATTACTATACAATCCCATGACTCCGTACCAAAGCTTGGAATATGATAAGAAGACTTAAAAATAATGGGTCAATACATTGTTTTCTTAACGCCGTTCGTTAGCGAACTATAGGAGGATCTGAAGTAAATAATTGAAAATGGTTTTCATACATATCTATAATAATTATCAAAAGGCTTATTGGTAAATAGTTCAACTCCAGCCGTTCTTAAACCTAATAATCGCACACTCTAAGACGTTATAAGCAAGTCTACACTGCACTTAGGTAGGGACCAAGTTCAATGTTGATGCGATGATATTCTGCTGAATTATTTTCACTTATAAATACAACAGTCTTATAGGCTTTCTAAAAAATTAACGGCTCAAGAGATAAGAGCAATTTTATTAGTTTAGTTTGTTTTTTCACACAATTTTTCAAGTAGGGATAATGTAAGTATCATATAAATCTTGTTTTGAATCAAACTGCACAAGCATAACAGTTACAACGCCTCGTAAAAAGCTTGTGATATAGTCTTCCGTAGAAGTGGAACGAAAATTATAATTTGAGGCTACCAGAAGAGAATATAAACAGACTACAACTATTTCTGTACAGATGATTTTGATGTAGGTGCATTATATATATTATTTTAAATTGTGGTTTGTTTGGTTTGTTCCAATTTTCTTAGAGCCCCGCGTTGTATCGTCAATTAATCTAAATGAGCGGTTTCTGCTGAATTTTATCAAGTTTTTGAATTTGCTCAGCTAGACACAAATAAAGTTAATATTATTATTTGCTATGGCTACTCAGAAAGAGACTCGACTACCTACCTCATGGTCGTGTTTCAGGGTTGTATAGATGACGGTTCGAAGATGGGGACCCAATTTTCACAATATCTTCTCTCATGTATGTATGGAATGAAATATTTATGTAACTCTGATTTTGGTTTAATTAACAAAATGGAATGCCAACAAATGAACAATATGGAATTTTACTATGTCATTGATTATTACAAAAATCAATATGAGATCATTTTTGTCTTGACGACAACAATGGTTAAAATAACCTTACCACCAAAATTCGAAAATAATTTCACGGAAAAATACTCTCTCTGGCTATCAGCTGGACAAATAGTGTGGAATTATATGGTCTCAAATTATCTTAACACGGTTGGAATAAATTCGACTATTGAACTATTGTGTTTTATATTCAAATCTGTGCGAATTCCAGCGAAATTTGATATGGTTCATAAAATAGCCTTTTTGGTGTGCGTCATCATTTGTGATGTATACCCGGGTCTTTGGCATGTCGTTCATTCTATTTCCTATTTTGACATACAACTAATCTGAAATTTGATAAATGAAATTATCATGATCGTATTCAGCCAAATTATAAGAGGATATGAAATTAACCCATAAGGAAGATCTTGAAAATGTCATGCGAAATATTATACAAAAAAAAATCGGGGTGCACAAGTTTAGTGGAATCTGCGACGAAAATAGGGGATAAAGCATGCCTTGTAGTACCTGAAAACCAGGAAGGAAGATATGAAGTTTTGAAAAATAAACATAAGCTGAGAATCAATGCAATAGAAAAAATATACATGAATGAGGAATTAACAAAAGCACAGCGCGAAAAGGGATATAAAATCAAAGAGATGACAAGACAGGAAAGAGAGAAATAAAGAACGGTTGAAATTGGTTACAACAAATTGAAAATAGATGGCAGAGAATGGAAATGGGATTACAACAAGCAAACATTGGATCATCATCGCGAAGCTGAAAACTAATAGAGGAAAGAGAACTTACAGAGACATCAAGAGAACCGCAATGGAAATGGATATGAGAATGGGAGAACAACCAACAAGATATATCAAGAGGAAAAACAAAGAAAAGAAGGAAGGAGGAGAAAAAAAGCGAATACAGTTATAAGGAGAGGAGGAACATGGAACATGAAAAGACCAGATGAAGAGAAAAGTTGATGATAAACAGTAAAAGTAAACACATGAGTGATAACAAGATCAGAGATGTCAGTAACGAAATTAGCGAAAAAACGGAAAAGATTGAGAAAAATTAAAAAACACGAAATAATTAGGATTGGTACCTAGAACACAAGAAGCATATCAGGTGAAGAAACAGAGTTGGAAGAAGAGTGTGAAGAAGCAGGATTATACTTACTACAAATTCAAGAAACAAAAAAAGGGCAAGGTATGATGAGAATGGACAATGAAAACATAATTATATATAGTGGAGTGCCAGAAACGCCTAGAGCAGCGGGAGGAATTGGATGTATTATAAATAGGAAACTAGAACAACAATTAGTCAACTGGAAAGGATGGAGACAAAAAGAGAACCTAACCGAAAATTATTTCACAAAACATTGAGGTAAGGGAAAACAGAGGTAGTAGCAGGGATGAAAAACAAAAATGAAGAAATGATAACGGAAGATACCCAAATAATGGAAAGGTGGAAGGAATACTTCCAAGAATTACTTGGAGTAGGCGAAGACTATAAAGAGGAGGAAGTACTAAACGAACACACACATATCCAAGTCAAAGAAAATAAAAATGTACAGTATATAACAGCAGATGATGTAAAAGAGGTTATAAAACGGCTTAAGAATGAGAAAGCAACAGAAAGTGACAAAGTAACGTATGAGATGATTAAATATATGGGACAAGAAGGAACATAAATACTTGTTAAGTTATACAATAAAGTTTGGTACGAAGAACGAGTACTGCAAGGATGTAAAACAGCTTCAATAACACCAATACATAAGAAGGGAGATGAATATGATTGCAATAACTACAGAGGAATCAATTTACTGAATGTTTCTATGAAAATTTACGAACAAATATTGAACGAAAAAAATTGGATTAGTAACAGAAAATGAACTAAAAGATTGCCAAAGTGAATTTAAAAAGAAAAAGAGTATTCAGGATCACATATTTACATTAAAGCAGATCATGGAGGAAACAATAAAGCAGGACAATGGGGTATATTTAAGTCTCATTAACATGGGAAGGGCCTTTGATCGAGTATCGAAAATGTAGTATGGAAAATACTAGCAGAAAAAGGAATAGAATATAAAATGTAGAGTATTGAAATATATACAGTAAAAACACCAATTTTATTATACATCAAAATAGCATCTAAGAAGCTTTCACAAAAGAAGAATTGAGGCAGGGAGAAGGTCAAAGTCCTACTCTCTACTCTACTCTACTCCAAACATCTAGGTGTAGAAAAACAAGAGAACGGGAGACAGGAGAAACAAATAAATGATAGAGTGCAAACAAAATTGGAATTGTACCACGCAATGGAACAGGTTTTTATAAACAAAAAAGATATATCAAGGAAAACAAAATTGAATGTAATTAATACCATATATAGACCAATTCTAACGTTTGGTTGTAACATTTGCCCAAGTTGAGGCCTGCAGACATCCTAAAATTCCTCCGGGATATAGGACTGAAGGAACTACTAGTTTCTGATACTCTCCTCAGAAACTGAGTAGACGTAAGGGGGCACAATAGATCTCTTAGGTCTCAGTGAATGTCACCCCACAACACACATACATACACACATACAACGTTTGGTTGTGAATCGTGGACACTGACAGCAGACAGAAGAGCAAAAAAGAGTTAAGGGAGTCAGAAAAATTAAGTGAGAGATACAACAATAAGGAAGGCTCTAGAAATAAAATCGTACTTGAATATATTAAAGAAAGACAATGGGCTCGTTTACTAAATTTTTTAAATCATTTTAAACTGTCGTAAAACAAAGTACCTGGATATAAATATAATTCTGAAAATTTCATGTCAATAGAATATGTCGTTCTCCTGATACAACCAATTAAACAAGCATACCGAGAGCGGGGCGAAGACTGTGACTGTGACGTCACTATATATGTATGCACATTGCGCTTCAGACTATATCGTCAGTCGCATCGAATTTATTTCTTTTGTATTGCTTTTTACAGAGTTTTTGTGTTAATAAAATAAAATGTGTGAACCGAATATTGATAATATTATGTTCTGGCAATAACAATACTACAAAATTAATAGCATTGTAGAGCAATATGCATTATTAATTTAAACATTACCAACAGTTATCTTTATGTTGCCGGATTAAGTGTAATAAACCACTTTTCAAATACTTCTGAGTAACCTCCTTCCTTCTTTTTAACTTCAAAAACCAATAATGTATTTCCTACCAAACCCATTCTTTTCTATATTGTTTTATATCTTTCATGGCATGTTCTTCCGATGAACTTTGACGATTTCTTCCCAAATATGTATATAACAAATAAATAGTACCTACATTTGCTTCGTCAAAAGGTGACACAGATAAATTTAATTTATTTCAAGAAAGTCTGAACGTTTCTTTAAAGCTTGCAAAATTTTGTCCAGCACAGATAACATTTTTGTTCTTCGAACGACATTTTTTATTCACTCATCACAATTTTTCAAAAGTCCTGGTATTCCACCAATATTTTCTGCACTATATAATGTTCCTCTACTTCAGTATTCCCTTAATACTCGCTAAACCGACTTCACTACTTTTAAAAAAATGTAAAGTAATAATGTACTATATATTTATCTGTCAGAACTATCAAAAATGAAAACTATCAGCTGATGTCAATATTAAAAAGTGTTGTGTGAAACTGGGCTGAATCTGACCAATCAGAGGTCTTCAGAATTGCCAACTTAAATTCAAATCACTCCTCATGGTTTTTAAATGAGGTATAAAACTGTAATATACCTATACTCCCTGTATAATAGATTAACCAGTGACACAAATTTCAAGTAAATTGATGAATAAATATTCAATGGTCAGCACAAATATTTCCCTGATGAAACTAAAGCATACTTTCCAAGTTTCTTTAAACAACTATCATAATTTTAATAACGATAGGGATTATATATTATTAGAAAACGTATAATAATAGACAAAGAAAATACTGTTACTAGCTAAGTACATAGATAACATAACACTGGCTAAGTATTCAACAAACCGATCGGCGCGGCGCTTGGCTGTATCCGCTCTCTGAACGTGAGACTTCATATAATGATAACGTCACGCCAGGATCACGGAGAGGAGCGCTGTTTCATGTTTATAATTAATTTTAGGCGACTTATAAGTCTCACAGACTTCTAATTTTTTGCACAGAGCCTCAAAATGATGTGCTCTTCCCAATGGAAAAATAAAAAAAAGTATGTAAATGAGCCAATTGGGATGGTAGAGCCACCTACAAAGAATGTTACATTTCAGACAAGTTAAGCAAGTATGAATGGCAAGAAATATGAATAAAAGGGAATTGCGGTAGACCGAGAGAAACATGGGACAGCAGAGTTGGAAAAAATTTTCAAGAAAAGGAGGAAACTTGGAGGTGATCCAGAAATAATAACAAGAAATAAGAAAAAATTGTAGATAGTTTAGATTATTGACCTTAAATACAATATTTGGTACATATAGTCATAAATCAGATACATTAATAAGGCATTACAGAACTTATGAACTAAGTGTTTTATAATAAACTAAGTGTGTTGCACCTAAGTGCAATAGGCACTTGTATGTGCAATGAACAATAGCAATAAAAATATATAATAAAGTACAAATTTACAATTTGAAAATAAATATAAAAGTTAACAAAAAAAAATAAACATTATAGGTTATATTAATTTGTTTCATTCGAAATTTTAATAAAGCGTCTGAGGACTCAATATTTACATATATATATTCTTTACATTTGATAATAATTTTTTTAAATCTCTAGTTGCCTTAACTTCAAGGGGCAAGGAATTATATAATTTTGGTGCCAGAATGCAAGTAAATCTTTTATTGGCGTCATATCTTCTAAAGGGAACTTTTAATTTATTATTGGTTTTATCTCTTGTTTCATAATAATGATTTATATAATTTTTAGCTTTAGATTTCTAGCAGTAAATAAAGTTACTGAGATAATATAAACCTCGGACATTCAAAATATTTGCATTATTATATAACAGGTGGGTTGAGTAAATCCTATCTTTGAAAAACATCATGCGTAGTATATAATTTTGTATGACGTTCAATTGTTTCAGTACATTGTCATAAAGCCCCCCCATACGGTATTACCATACCTCAAGAGAGACTCCACCAAAGAATTGTAAATTTGTATTAAAAGTTTTTGAGGTAAGATCCTGCGTATTACATAAAATTTCCATATAATTTTGTTAGTTAGGTCCTGAACATGGTTGGACCATTTCAAATTTTTGTCCACTGTGATACCTAGATATTTGATAGTATTTGTTTCTTTAATAATATCATAGTCATTTATCTTAATACAGTCATAGTTCGGCCTGTTGGCTTCATTCAATGGGAATGCCATGTTAAAAGTTTTGTCTGTATTTAAAGTTAGTTTATTGCAGTCAAGCCAATATTTAGTAATTCTGAAGCCTTTGATCACTTTATTTTGGACAGTTTGCCAGTTTTGAGACTTAAAAATTAGGACAGTGTCATCGGCATACGAGATCGATATTCCATTTATGTCTAATTTTAATAGGGAGTTAATATATGTTATAAACAGCAGTGGTCCAAGGAATGTCCCCTGCGGTATTCAAATTTTTAGCTTCAGAGGGTCACTATAGATATTTCTGATTTTTACTATCTGTTCCCTTTCCCGTAGGTAGTTTTCTAATAGCTCTAACACTACGCCTCTGACACCATAGTGCTCAAGAACATTAATGAGCTTTCCATGGGGAACTGTATTGAAGGCTTTAGCCAAGTCAAGAAAGACACCTATCACTTTTTCATTATTATCTAGTCCATTTTTTTATATTATTTATTAGTTCAAACATGGCATCTGCTGTACTGATCCCATGCATAAAACCAAATTGATTATGATTAAGTATATTATCAGAAGTCAGATAATCGACAAGTCTCTCTTTCATACTTTTTTCAAAAATTTTTGCAAAGTTGCAAATGACACTTATTGGACGGTAATTGGTAACATCGGTTTTATCACCTTTTTTGAATATAGGAGTAACAATAGATGTTTTAAATGGAGCTGGAACTTTACCTGCTGTGAAAATAGTATTTATAATGTGAACTAAAGGTTCTAACAAATATTCATGAAATTTTTTTATTATTCGTGCTGGAATTCCATCTATACCTGGAGCACTATTATTTTTTAAATTATTGGTATGCATAATGACTTCTTTATTAGTGACAGGCTTTAAAGCCATAGAGTTTATTAAATTTGGATAATTTATATTGTTATCTGCTATAGGTTGTTTTATTTTTTCCGCCATCTTGAGTCCTATGTTTACAAAGTAGTTATTGCAAAAATTTGACATTTCAATATCACTATTAAATGACTTTTTGTTTTCATTTAGTATATTAATGTTATTATTATTATTAGTTTTCTTTGTTTTTTTCATTTGTTGCATCAGATATTATGTTATATATTTTTTTTATATTATTAGCATTATCATTGATTTTATTTTTATAGTAGTTATATTTTGTAGCCTGCATAAGTTTGTTTAGATTATTCCTATATATTTTATATTGTTGTGATAAGTCCTTATTGTTTTTGTTTTTTATTAACTTTGTTTTCAGTTTATCTCTATGTTTTATTGATTGAATTGAGCCGTTTGTGATCCAGGGCTTGAGTTTTTCATGAGTATGAATAAATATAGTTTTTGAAGTATGACACTCATTATATAAGTCTGAAAAGGTATCTATAAATGTTTGGTAAGCCAGTTCAGGATTTTTTTCAGATATTACATTGCCCCATTTGATTTTTTGAATCTTACTTTCAAATTTAATTTCGTCCAGAGTTCTTATTATTTTGTTTTCAGTTTTTTTGTTGAAAATATTACTGTTAGCAAGAGTAATATTTAAAAATATTGGAAAGTGATCTGTCACATCGGTATCTATAACAATTGCATCAAATATAAGATTGTTTGTTTCTAGTTTTTTTTTATAAATATATGATCAATACAGGAACTGGAGTCTGGGGTCACTCTAGTGTAAGAGTTAATGTAAGATTCAAAACCAAAATGGGACAACATTGAATAGTTGTTTGTATTACCTCTCATAGGATTAAGTATATCAAAATTGATGTCACCTACAAAAATATCTATATCAGCACTCCTTGAGTTTTTAAGGAAAGATTCAAGGTCCGACAGGAATATATTTTAGTTGATAGAGGGCGCTCTATAACATGCCGAAACAGAGTAGTTGACATTGTGTAATTTAAAATCGATGTTAGAAATGGTGACATTACTTATAGGTGGAACTACATTCTTTATAGTAAAGTTAATGTAGTCCCTAATGAAAATTAGAACTCCATCACTTTGGTTATTTTTACTGTCATTGAAAAAAGTCTGAAAACCTGAAATTGTATAATTGTTTGTGTTGATAATATTTCTAGTCTCACCAAAGATTATTATATCTATGTCTTTCATTTGAAAGGTTTCTAGAAAAATTAGGAAATATTCAAAGTTTTTTTTAGCACTACGAATATTTATATGGATAATTTTGAGTAGCGACTTTTTAACAACCGTAACCGAATTATGATCATTATATAGTTGCTCATCATATCTTTTATATTAACTATTTTCAGAGCTTCAGTTTCTTCATGTTCTAGTTCGTCTAATATTTCTAATTCAGCACGATCCATAAGTTTAATTGATAATTAGGAATTGATCACAATAGTTTTGCTACGCAGCACCTGTTTTAGAAATTCAAGTGTTTTACAGTTTTCATCAGTGGCGTGGTGGTCGGTGGGATAATTGTTTTTATATCTAGTATTTGATATCTTACAATTATTGCAGCATACTTTATTTTTGGGACAGTTGTTTTTTTCGTGATTTTCACCACATATCGGACAGGTTACTTCATGTTGACAATTGGATTTGTTGTGGTAATATCCCTGACATTGGTAACATCTTTGAATATCTAAATCTTCATATATCACATATCGTTCCCAACCAATATAAAGTTTTCCTACTGACATAATGTTTTTAAAAATTGATGGGTTACATTCTACAATTATCGTTGAGGTCCAGTCTGTTCATGAAGACATTACCACGGAATAATGTTAAGATGATGTAATGAAATGTTTCACCCTACACCGTTGGAAATGGTATTCGGGCTATTAATAACTAAATAGAACGATAAGATTAATATTCACTTTTCATAAATAATAATAAACCGTAAACAACAAAGTACAGACTTGACGAGAACTGTCAGTAGAACAGTAGAAAAATACGTAAGACACATTGCCGCTATGGAAGGTATGTCTGCATTCTATAATGAATGTTGTAATTTCTCCCGATTGATGGGTCGCAATTGCGCATAATCTAAACATTAACTTATCAAATTTTTTCGTGTCAAAGATAAGGGTAACCGTTTGTAATACATTTAAAAGGCCCATTATTGTGATATTTCAATGAGGATTAATCACAGACCTGCCTTTTTTTCTATTTCTCCTAACGTAATATGTTATAAGGACATTAACAATCGATGACGCACACCGATGATATTTTAGCTATATCAAATTTTACGTAAGTATGCAACTATTACTTTATTTAATACCTACAAACTATAATTAACTCTCCTATCTATGCACTCTGAATCACTTTAGTACGTTGAATAATTCAACCTCGTATTCGTGGTCAAATGATTAGTTCAACCCCAAAATTCTTTGGATTCCTTTGCACTCCCTCAACTTTTCGTATACTGGATACTACTCCAAATTAATCGATAAATATTATTATAACTCGTGCAAATGTCTTGGATTGAAATTGAATAATTTATATAATGGATATCTCACCAATTGTATAGAGATCAGAGTTCTGGTTTCGTGGTCAATTTTTCCATATATCGTTTACAGCTCTCGACTCGTGGACTAGTCCCCAGTTTTTGGAACTGATGAATCATTTCTGTTGAATCCTTGCTAAGAAACTTCTTCTGTTTTCTACGACACCCCTTAGTTTACCCTTAGCAACCAGTCCCGAAAATTAAAATCTTTCTTCCTTCTAAATTGTCTAAATATTCATGATAATGGATTATCAATCAACAGGTAAATTCTACACTGGAATTATCTTTGACACTTCATGCCCATTTTTGACATAAGTATAAATGTTAAATTGAAACTCTATCATTCAATAGATAACAACATAAACAAAATCAGAATATTAATGTAACTCATTTTAAACGTTACCAAGATTTTATATTCAGTAGTAATAACCCAAGGACATTGATAATTGTTCGAAAAAATTGTATGACAGATTTCGAAAGTTGTTATACAATTTTTGAGCATTTATCAATGTCCGGGGGTTATTCGGATAGAAATTTTTTTGACAGTACTCCCACGAAATCGTGACATTTCGAAATATCAAATATTTGAAACTTCAAAATCGAAATAAATCAATAGATATGTGTCCATAGCAACGTGAAAACAGCCCATGGTATGTTATCAGTGTAATGTTGACATGATTGGGTGATATTGTTCATAGGATAAAGAATAAGGAGATTTTATTGGTTATTGGAGCTGTAAAAAATTTTCAGTAGTAATAACCCAAGAACATTGATAATTGTTCGAAATTATTTTATGACATTTCGAAAGCTTGTTGATTGGGAACAAACCAACGGAGGTCTGTTGCCTGCAAGCAACAAGCTTGAGAAAGTGCTTGAGGAAGTTGTCATAAAATTTTTGAGCATTTATCAATGTCCGAGGATTATTCTTATAAAATTTTTTTTGCTAGTTTTAGAGAAAATACAGAGCTGAAAAAGATCGTGACATTTCGAAATATTATATATTTGAGACTTCAAAATCGAAATAAATTAATATGTTTCCATAGCAACGTGAAAATAGCCCATGGTCTGTTATCAGTATAATGTTGACATGATTGGGTGAAATTGTTCATATGATAAAAAATGAGGAAATTTGATTGGTTCTTGGAACTGTCAAAAAAATTTCAGTGTAACGTTGACATGATTGGGTGGAATTGTTCATATGATGAAAAATGAGGAAATTTGATTGGTTCTTGGAACTGTCAAAAAATTCTCAAAATAATTGACCTCTCAATAGTGACATACAAAAGTTATTTTTCTAACAAGTGCGGAAAGTGATACTTTCCCGCACGCGACTGCAGTTGACACGAACGACGTTGATCGGAGTTCGGGCAAGCGGTCAAGGGCGGGAAAGATAATTCACGCATGAGTTGGGAACATTATTTTTCCTACGACCGTATATACTAAAAAGTATACCAACCCATTTTCACATTAGGTCAGGTCACATTAAGATGACGATGAAGGTGACGGCAACGGTTTTATGTCATGTGTAGATGGAAGAATTTCATTTGATATATTTTTCTTATATCAAACCCGGGTGGTTTGATAGTTGTTTTGTGACACTACTTTAAAGAATGTACAGCGCTATTTCCAAATAACTCAATTATTTTATATTTCCAAAAAATTATAAATGCAACAAAAAGCTAGAAAAGATGTAGATTTTATTATTTGTTGGACTATTTCGTAGACTTTTATTTACCCGCTGTAATAATAGTTATAACTTCCGAAGTAAAAAAATATCTAATAAGGTCAAAATTTGCATAATTTTACTTTCCTGCACTAGTGCGGGAAAGTGACACTTTCAAAGTTGAAATGCGTGCGGGAAAGTGGGTTAAAACGCACGGTCGTGGAAATTTTTCTAAGGATTATACTCTTGTAATAATGTATGTATTTTGGGGTGACATTCACTGAGACCTGAGAGGTCTATTGTGCCCCCTTACTTCTACTCAGTTTCTGAGGAGAGTCTCAGGAACTAGTAGTTTCTTTAGTCCTATTTCCCGGAGGAATTTTAGGATGTCTGCAGGCTTCATTTAGGTTAAAGGTTTCTCTTCTATCCAGTAATCTTCTAGGTGCTGTGCTCTAGAATTCTGAAGTACTGTGCAACTGGAAAGTATGTGGATGGAGGTTTCTTCTTCCATTCCACAAAATCTGCATTCTTCTTCCTCTAATATTTTGAGCTTTTTCAGGTGCCCATTCAGGCGACAAATTCCTGTGAGGACCCCTGTTAAAACTCTTAGCGCAGTTTTACTTTGACTCATGCATTCATTTGATCTCAACAGGTTGTAGTCTCCTAGAAGAGTCTTTGATTGTATAAGCTCTACTAGATCTTTTCAATGTTCAGATCTTCTTTTTTTTTCGGCTTTACTTAATCCTTCCAATATTACATTGGGACTGATTCCGCAAAAGGGTTCAGGCCCCCAGAAAGATAATTTAGTCCCCATCTTTGCTAGTTCATCTGCTAGTTCATTTTCTTCCATTCCAGTGTGTCCTGGAATCCATAGAAAGGTGACTATATTGTTCTTGCCTAGTTAATAATTAATAATAATCCTCTCTTTTCTGTATCCTTTATCAATATTGAACTGGGTGCACTCTCTTATGGCGTGGATTTCCCAAGCTTTCATAGTGTTTGGTTCCTGGCCCGAACACTCCTATCCCAGTTCTTTCTATTGCTTTTGAGCCGTCTGTGTACCATTGAATGGCATTCTTACCAAGTCTGGTAATGGTATTTGGATCCCATTCCTTCTTGTTGCTCAATTCCGTAACGAATTTCTTCGAAAAGTTATACTTTTTCATCATACCGTCTTGTAGCATGTCCCAGGTTGTCTGATTTTCAAGAAGTGGGGAGGTGGTTTTTTTCTTAATGATTCTCTCACTACTTAGTCTGTATCTTGTTCTTTCTGCATCGCTTTCCACCACCATATGTAGAGGGGTGAGGTTGAGAATCACTTCCATGGCTGCTGTTGGGCATGTTCTCATTGCTCCTCTTGTACTAATACTTCAAATAGCATTTATTTTGGAACAACCTTCAGAATATTTAATGTCAACATCTAATTCATGCCAAATATACATACAGGATGTATCAAAATTGTTCACCTTCGATTTTGGAATTTATACTTCATCATAATTTTTTCAAATTGTTTTTAAATCATCACATCTTCAATTCCAATCAATGCAAGTAATACATAAGTCACTGAAATCAATTATATATTTTAATAAAAGAAAACAAAGTCATCAACAAGAAACTTTTAAGATCAACATTATTTACAATAGAAAAAGAATTCGAAACTAAAATGTTATGGAATGTAAAATTCTGCAATACGTAAACATTTTAATTTAAAATAATAATTATTGTTCAACAAAAGTATACACAACATTTAGTTGCAAATAAAGGAGTATCAACTAATGAGTGATAGACCATATTCAATATTGTTAAAAATGAGGCCAATTAGGTTATATTTATAACCAAATGTTGTGAGTGTTAAAACACAATAATAATACTGTCAACGAAAAATTTAAAATAGAGAAAGCTTTAGAACGGGTAAGAATTAAATATTTTTTGGAGCAGACATAAAAAGTGCGCGAGTGAATAAATGAAATAAGTGCTACAAAATGCCCAAAAAACTGAGGGAAACCATAGTAGGAATAATTAGATTAGATAAGTCACTGATAGTTCCCAGTAGAAGTTGGAATAAGTTCAATATCTCAAATTGTAAATATATTTAATTTGACATTTCTAAAAATTCATGACATTCAAAGATATAAACGTCAAATCTTGCGAATCCTATTAATCAAAATCGGAGAATTCGTCATTAAGTGTCTCATAATCCTTTGGAGCGTAAGCCATGCGAAAGCATCGTCAATTTTTTCTAAAAATCCATCAAACATAACCTCAAAATCAAATTTTTGACGGAGAAGGAAATCTGAAAAATCAAAAGTTGAATAGTTGACAAGCCACCGAGCCACTTTATAGAGGGTCGGCGAAGGTAAAAAAGAAGTTCCTGCTTCTGAAGTGGGAAATATATTCCTTTTTACACATTTTCCATGCACATTTCCGTAGAAGGAATATTGAAATGTATCCGAGGATTCCTTGTTACACTTTAGAAGATAGTATTGTAATGTTTTTCTTATTTATTTAAACAGTTTTTACCGTGGGATAAAATTATACAGTCACTATGGCTAATTACTATTGATTTATTAAAGAAACACTGACACACTATAATGAACTTAATTTATATACACACTACTCAATGTCTTTCAATTTATCTACACTCTGTAAAATAATTGTCCTAATTTATCTTCAACACTATTTATATTCACTTTCCGTTCACTCACTGTATACTGAACTGTTTACCGATTCACTGTATACTGAACAACTCCGACTAACTCGAAAATCCTCGCATATATACAGGGTGCGCCAATTATTTCCACTCGATCTCTAGCACCGAAACTAAAAGAGGTATCAACAAGATTTCTTGTAGGTTTATACGGTGTCACTCGGACTACAATTGTGAAATATTTTGATGTATACAGGGTGGCTAATTTTTGTGAAATGAAAATTAATTTGGTTTTTTTAAATTGAACACCCTGTATACGATTATGTCTTCTGATTCTACTTAATATTAGCTTTACGGTAGTTTTTTGAATTTATAAATCCGACGCGGCGTTGACAAGTTCTTCCTATTATAAGCAGATTTAATGAAAAAACAGCACTTCAGAAATAT
>CAJUYH010008212.1:2499-15893 GCA_910591685.1 Galerucella tenella | reverse complement strand
TGTGCGTTAGCATGCATCTAAATACTAATGTTATTTGCTACTAAATGATTTATTACTATTCTAGCTACTTTGGATGTGGGTTGTTGTAGTATGTTATTTATACTTATTGGTCCATTCATGTTTGTTATCAATTTCCTGTACAGCACCTCGTTTTGTTGTGCTCTGTTATTGCAGCCCAGGATTATATGATTGAGGTCTCCATACTCTCCACATTCGCAATTTGGATTGTCCTTTATCCCTATTTTGTGTAGGTGTGCTGGCGTAATGCAGTGTCCTGTTCTCATCCTACACATTAGTGTTATATGTCTTCTGGAGATATATTTTCCCTCATCAAACCATGGTTTCTTATTTGGTTCTCCAGCTATTTCTTTGTACATTTCCCTTTTTGTGTAGCCAGCTGTTTGTATTCCTTTCTCCAATGTTTCCAAGTATTTTCATTTGTTGTTTTAAAGACTTCTGTATAGTTTAATTGATTTTTCATGCCTTGTTCCATGTTTCTCCCTTCTGCTGCAGCTTTGTCTGCTCTTTCATTTCCTATTATTCAGGCGTGGCTTGGCACCCACATTAATCTTATGTCAATTCTTTCTTCCTTGGCTTTTAATAAACTTCCCTTAACCTTTAATACGGTTTGAGAACTTTTTGAAGAGATGCCTGTCTTTGTTATTGCCTGTATTGCACTTCTAGAATCTGATATGATTATTGTTGCCATTTCATCTACTAGGGCCAGTTGTATTGCTCTGTGAATTGCTATTGTTTCAGCTGTGCAAATGTTGGTATTTTTTGTTAATTTTGTTCTAATCATAATTTGTCTCGGTTCATGGTATACACCCACTCCGCATTTTCCGTTATTACGATCCAGTGATGCATCTGTGTATATTCTATTATAATTTGGATATTTGCTTAAGAGATGTTCCTCAAGTTCTTGTTCACCATGTGTTCCACATTTCTTTATTTTCGTGTCTATCCATTTTATTTTCCTTATCTGTGAATCGTAGCTGTAATTGTAACATGGGGGCTCCTTTGTTCTTTCTACGCAGTGTCCAGTCCTTCCATGATGGCTGGTGGCACTTTGTTTCTCCAATACATTGGTTCTTCATTGTACATTGTATATAGAAGTTGATAAGTATCGTCGACATGGTGTCATTTTGGGCTAGCCATTTTAGCGAATGTTTTGTACTTATTGTCTGCCTCCTAAAAACTAGTTGTGCTCAGTACTTTAAAACTGTCCCACGTATTCATTTTATATTTGGCAGGTAGTGTAGACACTGTACTTCCTACTAAATTATATTGAACAATCGTTTCTGGCTACTACCAGAGGCGTACCACAGGGGCAAGTGACAGGTTAATCGTTCCCAAATCCTACGCCACTGGTTTAATAAAAATTTTAGCAGAATTTTTCAATTCTCCAATACTCTTCACGTGAATGAAGTACTCTCTTTTCATGACGATAAAGTCAATATTTCTCGAGATATTTTAAGTTAAGCATGAAGCTGCCCAATTTTGCCCAATTTTATTGCCAATCAACTTAACATATTTCTCAAGGTTAGGAGATGATTCAGCCAAATAATTATAAAGCTTATTGAAGTAAACGGGGGTGACATAGAACATTTGTTATTAAAGGTTTTTAGGTACTGTTCGTTTCTGATATTTCCGATACGTCATTGAAATTGTAGGTACTTTTATTTAGATTATATTTTCAGAACCACAATTTGTTTTCGATCTATCCGTTCATTCAATAGTTGTGTTCCTCATGGTTGACACGGATTGAAGTTTCATTTGCGTGTTAAATGCAATTCACTGGTCCAAAACATCGACATAGTTATTAAAAATCAAAATTGGGCAGCTTCATGTTTAACTTAAAATATATCGAGAAATATTGATTTTATCATTATGAAAAAAGAGTACTTTATTCACGTGAAAAGTATTGGAGTATCGAAAAAATGAGCTTAAATTTTTATTCCGCCAGTGTTGTAGAATTTGGGAACGACTAACCTGTCATCTGCCCCTGTCGTACACCTCTGGTTGTAGCCAAAAACGTTTATTTAATATTATTTAGTAGGGTGTACACTGTCTGCACTTTCTGTCAAATATGAAATAAATACATAAAACAGTTTCAAAGTACTGAGCACAAATAGTTTTCAAATATTTAAACAAAACATCCTGTAACTAAGTAAGCAGCTACATTTTATTTAGGTGTTCCTGCTTGAATCTTCATAATTTGAAGGTAGGATTCTTTTCTTACATTATTTCCAATTAGTGATGAATCACCCTGTATAGGTGGCCTAATCAATACCGCTGTTATATCTTGGAAAATTTTCCGCAGTCTTTCGATCACCCGAATTCAATATTTTTCCCAGATAATTTATTATTCAATGATTTCTCTTTGTTGGCTAAAACTCCCTCGCTGGACAAATTGTGACCTTGATTAGTTATTTCCCACCTGAAAAATTGACACTTGTGGATTCAACACAGTAAAGAAACGAACCAGTATGCTATCTCGTGACGTTACACTGCCGAGCTCTCTGTGACCTTCAACGTCGTTTGGATATGGTTCGGATGAGTATCTCATCCGGCGGCCAGTGCTGTGCTGCGATCCAACCAAAGTGCCAACGGTGAATTTGCGAATAAAATTATTTATAACAGCTTGTATTTTTACGGGTTTTCGGTATTATTTTTATAGTTTATAAGAATTTTTTTGAAATGGATACCATTAAAAAGAAGAAAACGGGTAGTGTGTGTGTAGTTCGTGGATGTAACAATAAATATTATATTCTTTTTTTAATTTCTTGGGAAATTAAACCACAATATTTTTAAATTCTTTATTTCAACGTTTCGGTAGCGTTCCAGCTACCGTTGTCAAGAAAAAATAAGTAGAAATTAATTTTTTTATCCCTAACTGACACAACAGAAAAAATTTGACAACTAGACAATCAAAAATTATTTTGAAGTTTAAGACTGCAACTTTTTGTTATAAAATTTTTATTAAGGTCCATTCATAGTAGATCATATCTGTGGCAAAATGTGAAATGAAATATTTCATTTTATGAAATTCCAACGATATGATAGTCTACTAGAAATGGAATCCAGTGAAGTGCACGTTCCAGGAACGGTTTTTATTGGGATAGCGCGTTTTTTTCGCTTATATTGGAAATGTTGTTAATAAAACGCGTTTATTGATAGTTTTTTTGTGTATGAATATTTAAGTTTTTGAAATATGTATACTCAGTTTTGTGATTTTGTGTATTGAAATGTGTATCGATTAACAACTATTCCAATGATAAATCATAAGAAAACCTGGATAAAAACTTATGATGCTATCCTGATAACGCAGGTAATTGATTATTGGAAATTTCTCTTTCTAACATTGGTAACCAAATTTGACTACATTCGGCTGAAATACTAGCTACACATTTATCTGCATTTAGTTGTATTAAAGCACTTTCTTTGATTTTCCGTCTTTCATTATTGGGTTCTTTTAATATTATTTTTGATGAATCCCATTGAATTTGATGACCCTCTTCCCAAGCATGTTTGCAAATAGCTGACTTAAAGAATTCCCTATCTTTGATATATTTTTTGTGTTAGTTTATTCGTACTTTCAATGGTCTAGATGTTTCACCTAAATAAAATTTGTCGCATTCACATGATATTTGATATATGCAGTTTTTTGAAGATTGTTCTTCATTCTTTGGTTTCGTTTTTGTTAGTATTGATCTCAATGTATTATTCGATTTAAAACTAGTTCTAATATTGAATTGGTTACCAATTTTTTCAATTCTTTCTGATAAACCCTCAACATACGGTATTGTTAAGTTCCTAAAAATTATGTTAGCTGAATTATTAATATTATTGTTATGGGGTATTAACAATGAGCCCCTCTCTATATGCTTAATCTCCTTATTTACAAATTCTGCAGGGTAAGGAACATACAGAAGATAATAAATATTATAATTGTGATGAAAAATTCACCGTTTTCCAAAGGATTCAGAAGAGTGAGAAACTGTTTGTATTTTCATAAGAAAAGTATAATACTTCAATATTTGATCTTCATATTACATTTATGAGCCTTAGTTTCATGCATTGATTTAATTTGTTGATTTTGTTTCAAAGCTAAAGTTTGGATGGAAGCATGCGATAGGCCTGACTTGATGCCAAAACTATAAACTCTATACAATAGTAGTTCAAGTTCAAGTGGTGCTCATTTTTTGAACCAGACATGATTATGCAACCTCATAAAAGAAGACTTCTTTAAAAAAGGCTATTCCAACAATATTTCTTTCATCAAATACTGAAATTCCCGAAGACTTTTAGACAAATGATTTATTGGAAAAGAATTTTGTTCGTTACTTTTGTGGGTCTTCAATTGAAAAATGTTCGTAAATTCATAAATACATGCAGCGTATGAGACGTATTCACAAGCGTATCAGAATTTAGACGATTCGTCTTTATACTGTTACCTTAGAGCTAATGAAAATACGAATAAGGATATGTATGTATGTAGTATGAGACTTTGTACAATACATCTCATTATTAGAAACATTATTCCAAATGAATTTTGAGAAAATTGCTACGGAAGATAATATTGTTGAATCACTCATAAATATTAGTCAAACAACAGAGTTTGTACATCCTTGTTTTCCGATAAAATATTTAATAATACTTTTTTTCAAAGTACGACTATATTACACATTATTTGTCAATAAAAATTTTAAAAATCATAACAAAATGAAAATTGTAATAGGGAAAAACCAATAAATATTTTGTATAAGACTATTGTTTCATCCACTCATCAGTGTACTGCTCTACAATATTTAAGAAAAACATTTAACACGCTCAAGTCATTTTAAAACGTATGCCACCTACGCCTATGGTAAAATGAATCGTAAAGCGATCCGTTCAAGGTCTTCAAAAGCTCTGGCAATTTATGAATTAAATTTATAAGAGTTATACTACTGGTTCGTTCCTATACTGTGGATTCAATTTAAGACTTCATTATACAGGGTGGTCCTTAAGTGATTGTACATAGAAGTACAGCACAAGCTCTACTTCAAAATACTGCGATTCAAATCAACTAGCCTCAATAAAATGTTGATATTAAGAGATATACACTATACATGAAATTTCAATTTTCGTTTTTCACAATAACTTTAACGTTTTTGGACGTATATGAACAAAAATTTGGGGTTGGGGGTTCTTTGATAAGAGAAATCATAATTTTGTATCTATTCCGATGTATTTTGTAGAGGGCGCCAAACTTCCTGCATAATCACAAATCGTGTCAATTTGACAGAATAATAATTAAACTGTCAAGCTGACACTCTTTGTAATTATACAACAAGTTATCGATGTATAACCTGATTATTTCGGATTACTTATAGTATTACTACTGAAATCACCTGTAATTGCATTTAAATGCGTTAAATTTGACAATTCTATCCCAATACGTTTCCATAGTAATCCCAGTAATTTCATTACATTTATTTGTGAACAAAAGTATCCGCGAGTTTTTCAGAATTTGCTGAACACCTCAAAAGTTCCACCATCAGCTGCCACTGCTGCCACCCAACCAATTACTACACAGCTTTTGGTATATATCACCCACTTCATGTATATTATACAATAATACCGCTCATTCATTTTATTTATCCACGCCACTGAAACATTTGTCACTTCGTTGATATAATTTTTCCCTCAATTTACTCTCTCTCTCTTTCTCCTCTCTATGATAACGACTACTCAACATGTATTTAGTGGTCGCACCTGCATTATTTCCCTAAATGTATGTTCAGAATGTAGCTATTATATTCGCAGCTAGTAAATGAGGTTTGCAGGAATTAGCGTTAGCCATTCCGTGAATTTGACATTGTTGTAACATTTGAAGTGATCTCCGTCAATGAACAGAAGCAATCAATTATGTTAACCACACAAACAAGGTAATTAATCAGTTAGGATGAGGTAACGCTTGTTGTAGTGAACATATGAGTGGTCGAGCAAGTTGGTTTTGGGAATTGTTAGGTTTCCCACTGTGATTTGTGAGCAATTTTTCCATTGGAATTTCAACCGGGAGTTTCCAGCATTCCTGTACGTACTGTTTAATACAACGTATAACAAATGGAATAAATGGAAAGCATATTTTAAATTTTTGTTATTCATCAACTACACAACAATTTCAAATAATATAGCCCATATAACTATATAGACCTGTTACACATATTAAATTTGCATAGCCAGAAATTAAAATTGATTTCAATGATACGAAACATTTACAGTGTGGAAACCATCTATGGAATGAAATTGTGAAATTTTTATTTTTACAGTTATTAAACACACACATAAAATACCTGATGTATTTGATTATAATACATTGAAATAAATGCTCAAAAATGTTCTCCACCTAGTTGTTGGCAACAGCACAGTCTCCTATAGAACTCCTCCTCAACTTTGTTTAAAGTTTGAGGTGAAATATTCCGTATTTCTGTAGTTATCCTGTCTTTGAGGTCTACAATGCTAGTTGGTTGTGTTGCATATACTTTGTTCTTGAGATAACCCCCACAGAAAAAAATCGAACGGCATAGGGTCTAGCGATCTAGCTGGCTACTCAATAGTACCTCTACATCCATTCTACGATCTGGATCGTCTTCTGTTAACTCCTACATAAAAGTTAATTTGTAGCGATGAAGTTTTATCTTATGAAGACATCTTAGAACAGTTGTATGACTAACATTATTTTCACGGGCAATTTGACGTATACTTGAAGTTGGATTCTCTTCGACACTTAACAAAATATCCACTTTCACATCATCTTCAACGAAGTGTGGTTTTCTTTTCAATGGTTTAACATTGCTCTGAATTGTGCATGAATTTTAGACACAGTCCTTCGGGAATATTATGCTTTTTCCACTAATTATACAATATACTATTGTGTGGAGAAAAGTCATTAAAATATTAATAATGATTAATTTATCAAACGAGCTTACCTGAAGTGAAGTACGTTCGTAATTACATGATACATCCTACCCAAGAAAACAACCCTGAAAACCATGTAGTATGCCTTACTTAGGCTCTGTGTGCAAGGTTTTTCGAAACACTCTCCAAAGCAAAAACTGGTCCTCCATCAGCTGACCACTTCGTTTTAATTTCCCCAGTAAACGTCCCAATCCTCACTAGTTTCAAGAATTGTGTTCTTCTTTGGCAACTCAGGGTACTCAAATATGGAAGGAAGGGTGGTTGTAACAATCGAATTCCCCTCCATGTAAGTTTATTTGATCGATTGATTACATTCTACATCCGATCCGGAGACACAACCTTGAAAACTACAAAAAAAACTACTTGAAGTTGAATGGACTGAACAAATAGAAATAGTATATTACATACCGAGGTGGTGAGTGTTACAGTTACATCACTGTCGAGAGAGTTAGTTCACTGAGGCACGTAGCGCTGGAGTGAACTAATATCTCGATACAGTGATGTAACTTTTTATCGAGGTTTGTATGCTATTTTATTTACAACTATAATCTTCTAAGAAAAAATTCGGAAAAAAGCAAATTTTCCATTATTTTTTCTCAAACGTCAACAATAAAATTACGAAGACAACCATAGAATGATGATGACAATTAACAACAAATAACTTATTTTCCCAATAGTGAGTAAGCGGGTGTTTGATAAACAATCGAAATTTGTCAGCTCTTGTCAGTGTCCGGACCGTGTAGTTCAATTTTTTTATAAAATGTCGGATATAGAGCTGGAGTGCACACCGCCAGACATAAAGGAAGCAGCGGAGAAAGCTGAAGAAAATCTTATGCCTCAAAAAAGTAGACCGAGGTATGATAAAGCATATAATACGCACAGAAATTGGTGCGCCAAAAAAGGGGTCACAAAAGCTGCATCGGAAAACATCGTTCTTGCCTACTTAAGTGAAATGGCTAAGACTAAGAAATCGTCAACCTTATGGTCTACGTATTCTATGATAAAATTCTCTGATAAGGTTGGCATATCAAAATATGGAAAATTAATGGCTTTTTTAAAAAGGCAAAATGCCAATTATAAACCGGAAAAATCAAATAGCTTGACCCAAGAAAATGTTGATACTTTCTTAATGAAGCACCAGAAGAATTTCTTGTTCGGAAGGTCATTATTCTAACACTAATGAAATAGTTATTTCTATTAATATTTTTCAACATTGTAGGTTGGTTTGGTAATTGGCCTCTCGGGAGCCTGCAGAAGTGATGAACTTTTTAAGATGAAAGTCCAAAATATTGATATTTTGGAAGAAAAGATCAGCATCATCATTCCTCACACAAAAACATATCAAGCACTATCGTTTCTGATATTAAACACTAAATGGGTTGAAATTGTAAAGAAATATATGGAACTCCGTTCACGAATTCAAATGAGAGGTTTTTCATGCAAATGAGATATGGCAAAATTACCAATCAAGTCTTTGGACACAATTCCATATCGCAATTTCCGAAAATAATAGCATCGTTTTTGAAACTTGATAACGTCGGCGGGCATTGTTTTCGGCGTACAGCAGCAACTTTGTTCACAAACAATGGAGGAGATGTTCTACAATTAAAGAGATTGGGAGGATGGAAATCGAGTACCGTGGCGGAAGGCTATGTAGATACTTCGTTCTCCAATCAAACGAAGACTGCTAATCTGCTCTCTGGCGAAATTACTCCCTCCAATCCTTCATCAGTCACCATGAAGAGTTCATCATCTGTACCACAAGAACTGAACTTTTCAACCAAAGAAATTACGCATGGGTTAATGGTTTCTGTAGCATCTCACAATAGTTCGACCATTACGATCAATTTCAATAATGTCAATAATCCCCAAATATATGTACATACAGAAATTATCAATCATTTGTTTGAAAAGTCCAGTTTTTGTTAATTTTGTGTTTACTAATCCTAAAGAACTTAAGAAGTGCTAATGTTGTCAAGTGTGCTTATAAGTCTCAATAAAATCAAATAGGTAAATGAACTTTTTATTTAAAAAACCTAAAAAAGACATCTTCTCTCAAAATAAACAGTTTCAGACTTTTTAAACGTCAGTAATGATGACATTACATATATAGTTGTAAATAAAATTCATTATTATTTATAAGAGCCCTTTATCTTCATTTGTAATCCTCATGAATTTTTGTAAATGAAAATGTCCGATACATTTGTCTTCAATTCACAAACTCATGCTCAGGGCTATAAGTATTATACATTATTGTAATCGTGTATTGTTGTGAAATTCTAGAATGTAGGGAGAAATGATATGTTGTATTGAATAAAAACATGCCAGAGTTGTCATGTACGCAGAAGAGTGGAAAATGAAAGCTGACTTGTGCAAGCGCTTTGACATAATAGCCTTAGACAGGGAAATATTGAGTTTATTCAATCTTTAACCTCACTACTGTATGTAAATATTGGTGAAAGGGGTGTATTTTATCCGACTTCACCAACAGTTTATCAGATTAAATTTAAGGTCTGCTCAAATAGTTTCAATAAAAATGAATTCTCTCATTACAGACGTTCCTGAAGACGACCCTATTCTCGAAGTAGAAGTTCAGAAAATAGCTCCAGGGGAATATCTCAGGGCAAACTGTACCACTCCAGGTTCATATCCGGCAGCAAATGTAACATGGATGCTTAACAATAAACTAGTAAGTTATTTTTGTTACTTTTACAAAAAAAGCAGAAAGTTATACAGTGTGTAAACCACTTATGGTGTAAAATTATTTAGGTCATTATTTTAGAAAATTATGAAAAATGCCGAGACACGTCAACTTTTGAATTGAGTTGTGCGTTATGTAAACATAAATGTAAATGTACAGAGAGATTCACGCAAGTATACTATAGTCGGTGCTTTTTTAATGAAACACCCTGTATATTTGCATATTTTTGAGATCCTCTTAATAAACCCATTCCAACAAACTGAATAATGTATGGAAAATTATGAATTATACAGGGTGAAATTTTTATTTTTACAGTTATTGAACACATACATAAAATACCTGATGTATTTGATTTTAATAAATTAAAATAAAAGCTCAAAATGTTCTCCACCTAGTTGTTGGCAATAGCACAGTCTCCTATAAAACTCCTCCTTAACTTTGTTTAAAGTTTGAGGTGAAATATTCCGTATTTCTGTAGTTATCCTGTCTTTGAGGTCTACCATGCTAGTTGCTTCTGTTGCGAGTACTTTGTTCTTGAGATAACCCTACAGAAAAAAATCTAACTGCATGAGGTCTGGCGATCTAACTGGCCACTCAATAGTACCTTTTCGTCCAATCCATTTATTGGGAATGATTTCATCTAAATAAGTTCTTACCATTAAAGCATAATGGGGTGTTGCCCCGTATTGCTGGAACCAAACATATTCATTCGGTAAGCTAGGATCTATTGCATTGCGCTATGAGTTCGCCAACGCAGGAATAACTACATTTCCAAGCATATTTGAATATTTTTCAGCTGTCAAATTTCCATCTATGAATATAGGACCAATAATATGGCCGCCTATGATACCGGCCCAAACGTTCACCTTTTGAGAGTACTGAGTATGTGTCTAACGCATCCAATTAGGATTTTCTGCTGACCAATATCCACTGTTCTGTCGGTTTACCTCTCCATCCAATGTGAATGTTGATTCGTCAGAAAAAAGAATGGTCATTTCTGTTCAGCTTATTCATCAATCTTTCGCAGAAATCCATTCTACGATCTGGATCGTCTTCTGTTAACTCCTGCATAAAAGTTAATTTGTGGGGATAAATTTTTTGTTTATGAAGACATCTTAGAACAGTTGTATGACTAACATTATTTTCGCGGGCAATTTGACGTGTACTTGAAGTTGGATTCTCTTCGACACTTAACAAAATATCCACTTTCACATCATCTTCAACGAAGTGTGGTTTTCTTTTCAATAGTTTGACATGTCCAAGTTCTCTGGATGGTGAATGAATTTTAGACACAGTACTTTGTGAAATATTAGGCAATTCGGGATACCTGCGATTAAATAAGCTTGCCACTTCAACTTGACTTTTGCAGTTATCCCCGTACCCGATCATCAAAATCTCAATTCGGTGAGTCTCAGTTAAATATTTCATTGCTATGTCGACAAGGAAAGAGTGTTTGACAAATATTTTACTTTTCCAGTATAAACTGTCAACACATCAACAACTGACAGAATAGAAAACAATCCACATTATTTACCGATTTTTTCTAATTATTGGCGTTTTGAGGCAATTTTCAGGTATTCATGATAAAATTCATGGGCGTAGCAGGTTTTGCTTAATATACAAATACGTCTAATAAATTAGTTAGCTTAGATTTTTTATAAATCCATATTCAGCTTATTTAAAAAAGTACCAATATTTCAAGTGTAATAAATTATTACATTTAAAATTTCACCCTGTATAATTCATAATTAACCATACATTATTTAGTTTGTTGGAGTCGGTTCATTAAAAGGATTTCAAAGATATGCAAATATACAGGGTGTTTCATTAAAAAAAACACCGACTATGGCATACTTGCGTGAGTCTGTACATTTAAATTTATGTTAACATAACGCACAACTCAATCCAAAAGTTGACGTGCCTTGGCATTTTTTATAATTTTCTAAAATAATGACAAAGAATTTTATCCCATAAGTGGTTTCCACACTGTATATCGCTTCATTTTCTGTTTTGCAATTACGAATTATTTTCCAACATTTATATCCGTTTCGATTCCAAATGGATGGAAACTGTTTAACCGCATGCCAATCAAATCCAGTATGCTGAGAAATAATCAGAATTTAAAAGTTTTCATCCCTAACTTCAGAGCCTTTACAACCTCCTAAAATGTGTGTTTAGCATAAATTCGCTAAAACATGTAAATATTCCTATATTATTTTGTCAATATTGTGAACTGAGGAATTTAAGAACTAAAAAGTTTTGCGCTTGGAATTATTCGTTAAGTACGTTTAATCTCTCTATTCATATTACAACCGCCCCTTTAAGTTAAGCGTCTTCAAGTAGGATTGAAAAAGATACGTTAGGTGAGTTTTGTGGAGATAAAATCAATAAGAAAGCTCCGGAAGGCTTAAGTAAATCCAATACAAATTATTTGAAATGAAAAAATGTGGACTAGTGCTCCAAATTTAAGTTCTGAATGATCTACAGAGCTACAGCAAGAGTATGTATCATGATGGAAACTTCATTATGAAATGTTCATTATCTTTTTCCTGTGGATCCGAAAAGTACACTTCTAGCTCTGATTGCAATATAATTATACAGAGTGGAAACCACTTATGGAATAAAATTCTTTTTCTACGACAACCTCGATGAATGTTTATTTTGTAACCGTATCTTCAATAATAAATAAGCACATTTTGTACAGAATTTCATTTTTGCATCGGCTGCTAGGCAAGTTGCTAAGCAACAAATGCGAAATGGAATATTTCGTGTTAGGTCTAGGTTTACTCTAAAATCACAACGACTACGGCTTGTTAAATTATGACGTCCAGCGACAAATTGATGAAATGTCAGCAGATCGTTTCTGTCGAAGTTTTAGTAGGTAACGAGTAATTTCATAGTTGTTTTCTACAAATACATATTTATGGACTTCTATTTCTGTGTATTTATTGGAAATAGCAATAAAAAAACTATTTACATATTTCTTCAATTCATATTTAAATTCCGATAGAAAGCCCATTAGCGGGGAATTCGGAGTAATGAAATATTATCAGATTATTTCTCGCAATGTATGCATTTATTAAACGTGAACGATATGTTGTTATAGAAAAAGTATGGTATGCATCTCGTAACAAAATGGCCATCATTTTGTGCTCATTGCATAATATACTATTATGTCATTATTTTAGAAAATTATAAAAAATACCGAGACACGTCAACTTTTGAATTGAGCTGTGCGTTATGTAGACATAAATGTGAATGTACAGGGTGATTCAAGCAAGTATGGCATAGTCGGTGTTGTTTTTTTTTAATGAAACACCCTGTATATTTGCATATTTTGGAAATCCTCCTATAATGAACCGATTCCAACAAACTAAATAATGTATGTTCAATTATGAATTATACAGAGTGAAATTTTTATTTTGACAGTTATTAAACACATACCTACATGAAATACCTGATGCAATTGATTTTAATAGATTGAAATAAATGCTTAAAATGTTCTCCACCTAGTTATTGGCAATAGCACAGTCTCCTATAGAACACCTCCTTAACTTTGTTTGAAGTGAAATTGTCCTGTATATTTGAATATTTTTGAAATCCTCTTGATAAACCGATTCTAACAAACTAAATAATGTATGGTCAATCAACAACGTTGCATTCGTACCCACCCTATTTTACACAAATAATAATTCAAGTTCCATGGTTCATGAAATAGATGGGGCAC
>CAJUYH010008211.1:0-15894 GCA_910591685.1 Galerucella tenella | reverse complement strand
CGATTTCCTTTACTCCTGTCGTGCCCTTTAACCCACCTCAGGATAATGTTGTTATCTGCCGAGACGTCAGCTAAATCTTGGTGGCACTCTAGTACTAGCCTCGATATAACACGTTGTCTGTTCAAGGCTAATAGGGCTTGTCTACTATCAGTGCAGATTATTATGGTTTTGCCAGAAATTCCTCTTCTGGTTAGTTCTTTTGTGGCAATTGAGATACCAGCCAGTTCTGTTTGAACCACGCTGGTATTGTTTCCCATTCCCCACTTAATCTTGAGGCTCAGTGCTCTCGAGTAAACTCCACATCCTGAGCCTTCTTTCATTTTTGAACCATCTGTATAAATGCGTATTGCATTTGCAGCGTCTGGTTCTGTGTTCTCTTTTATTTGAATTTTGTAGGGTTTGTTAAACAGAAACCTGGGTTCAATTGCATCGTTGGCTGCCTGCAGCAGAGGTAGCGCAGAGAGCGCTTCCTGCCATAGGCTCAACCTCAATTGGCCCACTCCTACTTCGGGGTTTACACCAGCCGTGCGCAATCGTACCATGGCCATTAACGCAACCTCCTTGACGTGCAAGTCCAGAGGGGTCAGACCAGTAATTAGTTCCATTGCTGCGGTTGGTGTTGTTCTCATGGCTCCTGTGATGTTCAGACAAGCCATTCGCTGTATTTGATATAATTTTTGGATGGCCGTTGCTTGTAGAACTTTCGGTCCCCATGCAATTGCTCCATACGTTAACATGGGTCTTATTATTGCAGTGTAGATCCAGGTGACCACACGGGGTGACAGACCCCATGTGCGTCCCACTGTCCTCCGACACTGTTCATAAGCCACATATGCTCTTTTTGCTCTGTTGTGTAGATGAGAGTTCCATGTTAGTTTCCTGTCGAGGGTAATACCAAGGTATTTCACCTCTTCCGAAAAGTTTAGTTTGCTTTTGAAGATTTCGGGAGGTTTCAAACCCGATAAACTTCTTTTCCTGGTGAAAAGGACCATCTCAGTCTTTCTGGGATTGATCGACAGTGAGTGTTCCTTACACCATTTTTCAATTAATTTAAGCCCATCCTGCGCTCTGTCGCACAGTGTGTTCACAAATTTGCCAGTCTGCAAGATAACTATGTCATCTGCGTATGCAATTGTGTAGAATCCATTGTTGTTGAGGTGATTAATCAGGGTGTCTAGGACTATGTTCCACAGAAGGGGTGATAAGACTCCTCCTTGTGGACATCCCCTCATGACCAGTCCTCTTACTGTGATGTCTTCTACATTGATACTTATTGCTCTACTAGAGAGCATCTTGAGTATCCATTCTCCTACTACCAGAGGTACATTCCTGGAGTTGAGTTGTTGGGTAATTGTTGGAAAGGTTGTTTTATCAAACGCTCCCTCAATATCTATGAATATACCCAGGGTGGATTCTTTGTTGTCCAATGATCTTTCGATTCTGCCAACCACTTGGTGAAGGGCCGAATCAGTGGACCTTCCCGGAGTATATGCATGCTGATTTGGATGAAGTGGGTTGTGAACTAGCACTTCATCTCTTATATACCGCTCGCATAACCTCTCCATTGTTTTTAAAAAGAACGATGTGAGACTAATTGGTCGGAATGCTTTTGGTAAGGTGTAGTCCATCCTACCTGGTTTGGGTATAAATACCACTCGTACTTCTCTCCACTTACTGGGAATATACCTCAGAGCTAAAGAGGCTCTGAAAATTCCAACCAGGTGCGGCATAAGAATATCCATTCCCCATTGAAGTAGGGCTGGTCTTATTCCGTCAGGTCCTGGTGACTTGAAGGGGGAGAAGCCCGATATGGCCCACCTTATCTTGTCCTCATCAATTACTGCACTAGCAGATTGCCAGTCGTATTGTGAGGGTGTTGTTGGTACTTCCATCCAGTTTGACGTTCCAGGAAAGACAGAACCTGGGAAGTGAGTTTCCATAAGAATCTCAGCGCTCTCTTGAAGGTTGGCGGCCTTGTCGCCATTTTCCCTTGTCAGGATGCCGATACTCTTATGGTGGTCGTTTGAGAGTGCCTTCTGTAGCCTAGAAATTTGTGGGAAGTCTTCGACTGCCTCACAATAGGCTCTCCAGGCTTCTCTTTGCTTTTGTCTGCAGACTTTTTTGAACTCTTTGAGGTTGGCTTTATACATTCCCCAGTCCTCTTCGAGTTTTGTTCGTTTTGCCTTGTTAAAGGTCGTTCTCGCTGTCTTTCTGAGGTGTTCCAGTTCAGGGCACCACCAGGTATTGGTCGTGCCACCTGTCTGAACCATCCTCATGGGACAGGATTCCTTATAGGCAATGTCTATTTTGTTTTGGATAGATACTGTGTACCTTTCCAGTTCCTCATTATTGCTGGGAGTCAGGACCTCTGTTTCCCGCAGAGCACCTTCTAAGAGTCGATTGTAGAGAGCTACATCCGTCCTCTTCGGGTCACGGGATTTTACAGTGGTCCTGAGATCCTGGCTTACCGTATAGGTCAGCCAGCGGTGGTCTGACATAGAAATATGATCCGACACCTGCCAGTCCTGAATTTTGTTTGATATTTTGGCTGTCGCCAGCGTAATATCTATTAATGTTTGGCTACGGGCGTTAATAAATGTCGGCTCCGTGCCTCTGTTTAAGATTGTTAGATCTTTCCTAATTATATATTCATAAAGAGACTTACCTCGGGCGTTGATATCCTTGCTGCCCCAGCTCAGGTGGTGTGAGTTTGAATCGCAACCCAATATCAGCTCCACTCTGTGGTTGAGGCAGTGATCCACTAGTACCTCCATCTCTTTAGTCGGTGGTAGGGTGGCTGCATCTGAAGGTAAGTACCCCGATGCGAGTACCAACGCCGTATATTTGCCTTTTCCATCTGGACATTCCACTTTAACCGCAGTAAGGTCTGAGGTGCAGAATTGTGCCATCGGAGAGACTCTGTATTTCCTTGGGACGTAAATAGCTGTCCTAGGTTGCTGATTGCTTGGTAGGCTGAAAATTTGACCCGTTAGGCTACTGAAACCAGTAATTTTGGTCTTTATTATCCAGGGCTCCTGGATCAAAGCTATTGCATCCTCCAATACATCAAGGCGGCGACATAGTGTTGCCGTTGCCGCCTTTTTGTGTTGGAGGTTGCATTGTATAACATTCACCTTTTTTCCAACGTCCTTGCCCATGAGTAGGTTGCATGGAGTTGGATTCTCTTTAGAGGTCCATCTGCTCCTCCGCTAGGGGAGAGACGACCTCGTTGTCTTCGGGTGCCTCCTCCGTCAGGTCATCGACTGTTTCGACGTCCTTTTCGGGACCCATGGTGGCCTTGGGGTCAATGTCCACTTTATGTGGCTCGACTACCAAGGACCTCGGGTCTTCAGAGGTGCCCCCTGCTTCCTTCCTTGTTACCCTAATAGTCAATGAGGTGAACGCATAGCTCATCCTCATCGACTTCTTCTTGAGGACAGCCATATCCTCGTCTCCAATTCCGAAGACGAAGAGGTGTCCTTCTGGGTTCACCTTTACCTCATGGTGGAAAGTGCACCACCTTGCCACCGTCAGATCAGGGTTCTGCGCCCTAAGCCGACCAAGAACCCTCTCTTTTTCACCGGATGTCGTCTTGTGGACGTCCTCCGGGATCCAGAGCGAGGCCTTGGTCAGCTTAGGGAGCCTATCCACACTAACGATCGCCAGCGATGCCTCCTCCCACGGCTTGAGGTTTGTTGTGGCTTTTTTCAGCCACTCTAGCGTCCCGTCGTCATCGCAGACCACTCTGATGATTTCACCGGAGTATGTCCACGACTTAAACGTGGGCGCTTTGCTGTTGCTGCTGGAGGCGGAGAAGATAATCTTGTCCAGTTCCTCTAGCAGTTTATTTTTGATGATTCTTTCCCGTTCTGCGGTAACCTTACCGTACGGGTTAGTCTCATCTATAATAGCAACCTTGAGGTGTCTCAAGGCGGCATCCGAAAAGGTTTTGGAAGGCGCGGCGACATTTCTGTCGCTGCGCGGCTTCTTCAGCCTTCTTGGAGTCCCCTCCGTGGAGGTGCTCAAGTGAGGGCGCTTACCTGCAGGGGCAGCCGGTTCCTTGCCTTTATTCAAAGCGGAGCTCTTGGCGCCGGCCGCAGGAAGTGCCTTTGTTGTTGGAGGTGGAGTTGGGGAAGAGGGGGGTGCACTTGTAGCTGCTGCCACCCCTGATTCCTTCGCTCTCTTCCTCCTTTTGGCTTCGGCGCCGCAAATGCGCTTTCGCCTAGGCCTTTGTGTTATTGTATCACGAGGTGATCTTCCATGTCCAGCCTCATTCTGTGCAGTATTTTGGGGTGGACATTTCTGTTCATCCCCAGCTACTGCTTTTGATTGAGGTGAGCACTTCTGTCCAGCCTCGGGATTTTTCATTGATTTTTGTTTGTTCATGTGTGTTCCCACGAGTAGCAAGGGAAGGGTTGGTCACCTCTGGCAGAGCCCCGCATTACCAGAGGAAGGCTAATTACAATGGGGTTCCGCCCGGTTCCCCAAGGGGATCGTTCGTGACCGCATATCACCCTGCGGCCATTCAGCTGTCAGCACGATTCCTTACACCTTAGCTTGGGTAGGCTGGTCCGCGGTGGCATGTTTCGCAAAGGCTTTTGGGGAGGTTTAGCTCCCCTCACCCTACTTATTTCTGCCACTGACCAAGGGACCGACGACGCAGTCCCTTGGCCGTTCCCCTATCCGCCACCTGGGGACGCGCCCGATAGATAGCCCAACCCACGGGGTGTGTAGTATGTTATTAATTTGACGCTTTAACTCGTTATTCTATGAAATAGCTAGGTATTCTATAAATCAACTGATGAGTTAAACTGTGGAATAAACAATTAATCTAAATTGAAATTCAACTAATGATTTGATAATAATTTAAATGAAAAAAAAGCAGCTTATCTAATTTATGCAGCGTATAAATTGTACTCATGGAAACGTACCCACTGGCGGATCAAGGGAGTTTTTCAGGGGGGGTTATGAGTTAATGGAAATTAGTAACCAAAGTAATAAAATCCATAGAAATGAATTATATATAAATATATATTTTATTTATTTGAAACAACTGAAACCAGTGAACAATAATATAAATAAGATTGGACAAAATATGGCGAAACAAGTAAAAACAAAATTCCACAATTCTAATACTCTCAAATCGAATCAACTGGAACAAAAACTTGATAGAATTATTGTTCAGAAAGATATGTCTTTGGTCACTGTTTGAAAATATACTGAAAACAACTGAAACTAGTGAACAATAAAATAAATAAGATAGATGAAAATGTGACCAAACAAACAAAAACACAAATCCACAATTCTAATAATAAATTTAAAAACATGTGGATTTGGGATGTTTGAGTGTTTGAGAATCAATACAACGAATAATTTTGGTTTGTAAAACATATAACGTATGTTTCATTCTTGTTGAGAACCAATCAAAGGTTTAGTTGCATATCCAGACTCTGGTTGTTGAACCAATATCAAGGGGGGGCCATAGCCCCCTCCCTCAGATCTGCCAGTGAACGTACCATAAAATTATTTATTACAACAGGGATTACTAAAATGCTACTTGGAATTACAAAGAACATTGTTTCTAAACAGAAACATTTTTGTTGACACACTGGGTTTTACACGAACATTTCATAAATCCCCGACTGGTACCCAAACTTTGAGCTGTAGCAGCTCGCCGGAGCGATATTTCTACATCCCGTACTTCTTAGATTTCAATTAATTTTTGTTCGCAGGCACAAAGCTGGGATCGGGAATATAATCGTCTTATGCGGCTGTTTCTTGTGCCCAATTGGAAATATCCAGCTTCAGTCATCTTTATGATGATAGCTAAAATAGATTTGGCGTCACCTTTCCCTCTGTCATTTTTAGTCACTCGGATACGGACGGTAAAATCCACAGAGGCTTCAGAATGAGATTTATCCGACATTAATTTCATCTTTTTCGCTTGAATTTGTTAGACTTTTCTCTTTCTCTTTGAACATTAGGTTCATTAAAACATAATTTGCAAATTTTCTTCTCAGCTTCATCTTCTGAAACATGATATATAGACATGCATCTCAATACCTGATAGGTAGAAACAGTATTTGACGAACAGTATGTTACCTATTATTTATTTGAAATAATAAGGCAAGATAAATTGCAACGGCGACTCAATGTGGAGAGCACCTCAGGTGTGAATTCGGAGACCAAACTAATATCAATTCAGGAAGTAGTCTTACCGGTTCGCGGGTAATCCTACTTTATTTAAGTTGTTGAAGTTATATTGAAGTTAATGAGATAATAAATGAAGTTAAGAAACCAAATTAATTTAATAAGTTAATAAATCAAGTTAAGAAATGTAATTAAAGTTAATCAAGAAAGGTAAGTGGGCGACACCCTGAATTATATAAGTCGACTTGCTTTCACCTTACAACTCTCTATCAAAAAACCTGGAAATAATGAAAGGGAAGGAATATGAACAACGTTGTTAAATTTACAAGTTGTATAATGACTAATATCACAGTAAAATAAAAAAAATGTTGTTGTTTGTTGAAGCACGTTGTTTTTACATTGATTTACTTTCCTCAATTTCCTCGGACAGGTCCTAGGTGGCAGATACGAAGTCGCAGGTACAAAGTCTCAGGTACTTAGTTCCAGGTACAAAGTGCTACGAAAGATATAGTGGATCAGCAATAGTTACATTTTTTTTATGTAAAATTCAGGATATCTACAGTTATTCGTTTTACAATTGTTTAAGAAATACATTTAAGAACGTGGTTCATAAAAAAAATATCCTGTATTTTACTATTAAAAAAACTAAAAGAAGCAATAAAGAAATGTGATATGATATTATCAAAGAAATCTTATTTATTTCCATTCATCGAAGAAATCAAAGAAACAATATCTAAATAACATAAAAACTCAATTTTACTACTTATTTCAATCACAGAAGGCGATAAAAAAAATGTAATGAAAAATGTAATCCGGAAATATAATATTCTAGGTTGGTAATTAGAATGAATTAATTAATTACCTAAATATACATATTTTAAAGACTTTAACTATATACATGTGAACCTTTTATCAACTGTATAACAAAAGCTAGAAAAAGAAAAAAAACAAGATAAAAAAATATCATTGTATGTGTGTATCTGGCGCTTATCACTAGGAGGAAAAAATATAAAAGCAAAAATCAGAAATGAAAAGCATATACGTAAATGCAACTTACCATTCACATTGAATGCACTTTAAAAAAAAGAGTTTGAGGTAAACCTCTTACAATAATTGAAAATTGACCTTATCGGTTCATGGTTCACAGGAGAAAGGAAGCTTATTCTAATTACTCGCTATTAAATTATTGAACTATGCGATGAGCAATCGACATACGTTGTATATTCCTTTTCTGTTCACATGCTCCGCTTCGAGAAAGAATTTACATATTAATATTGTGTTCTTAATTTCTATTCCTATAGGAGAGAAGAATTGAAATATTTGACCAATATCAGTTTATACTGATTCTCACCAACGGAGATTATTCGTCGCACATTAAATGTAAAAATTTGCCTTTCAGCGGTGATCGGTGCTACAGGTTCTCGACGAGAATCACATGAAGGTAAGGAAAAAGGACTGGCTACTCGCCGTTCGGTTGATATTTAAATATTTCAATGATAGTGGCCAAATATAACGTTACAAGTTACTGTACGTGGAAGTAATTAATTAGCCGAAATGAACTGGCACTAGCACGCTAAACAAGTTCTTTTCCTATGGCCTGGAATAGTTCCCAAATGCAAGAGGGGTGGAAGGTAAATGTATTTGTCGTGCGAGATATAAGATTATTTTACACTTTAACGGCTGTATATCGTTATTCTATGGAATAACTAGTTAAACCATGAAATACCAGAGAGTTTTACACTTTAACTTTTACGATCAGTTACTCCATGGAATAAGTGGAGGAATTGAATGTAAATAATATTGTCGCTAACGACCCTAGAGATTGATGCGACTGAAAATTGAAATGGAAAAATTTCATATATTTCCGTAGCATATTGAGAAAATAGCCGTGGTCATATGTCACTTTGCTCTAAAGCTCATGAGCGCTTACAAGAGGGACCTTTCCAATTTTCTTAAATATCATCAAGTATCGTCTAAACAACCTAATGCCGAGGCATTTTTTAATTGATATTTGGTTATATGAAAAACGTAGTTTGAAGTTCCATGTTATTTTAAATCATTTCAAACGACCTCTATAGTGCACCAAAGTTGATGGTATTGGTGGCACATTTTCAAGGGATTCTTCACTGCATTTTGAAATTATTTTGAGCAATACTATTTAACCGCCAATAACTTTTTTGCGTTATTCGAAATAATAAAACATCAATATCCTGTACCACAAAATCTATCGAAATTACAGGCATGTTTTAAATTTTGTATATTCATGAAAAGTTTCCTTGGATATCCAATTCTCTGTTCACATAATACATACACAGTACGAGGAATATTCTTTGGTTACATGGAGTTTAACTCCAACTTTAACTGTATCAGCGACAATGTGTTGGGAAGAAACGAGTATAAATTCAGTGTATTATGTATCACCCTTTTTCTTTAACAGGATATCATAAGTGAATGTGAAATCTAGCATGGTATATACCTGAGTGACAATGCTTCGATAGAAAAAGTACTCGATTCGTATATTCTAGTTACTTCTTTTCAACTGAAACAATCTAGACTGACTTTAGATTGTCTATCTGACCATGTCCCTTTCTAATACACTGCCATGTGCCTCTTACAATTTGCCGTTGACTATGAGGTGATTATTGTTTCACGTTGAAATTAAATGAAACTTAATGTTAATTTTAGTATTGTTAATTTTCTCTTTTTAATTGCCTGCTCGAGCTCCTTCGCTGTTATGCTTTCATTTCGTTCATTATCTATTATTATTCCTGTTTCTAGCATCTCTGATGATACTTCCTGGGATTGTTGGTTTAAGAGTTCTTGAAAGTATTATTGCCTACATCGTCTGAAACTATTTGGTTCTTCTTATTTTTTACTTGTTTTAGTTCTACTGTTTCACTTTTTCTTAGGGTTTTTCAATTCTTTTTAGAACAACTTTTGATTTCCATGATGGTCATGATCCATTTTTCTACAAAATTCTTCCCATGTTCGATTTTTTGCTTCTTGAACCATACGTTCCACTTTTTCTCTTCGTTCTTTGGTATTTTTGTTAGTTCATTTCTGTTTTGGTTTTCAAGTAACTTTTCCAAAGATTTTTTTTTATTTTAATCTGTTCTTGAATATCCCTTGTCCACCATTTGGTTTGTTTCCTATTCTTATCTACAATTGTTGATCCACGTACCTCTTCTGCGGTTGTAAATATTATATTTTTGATTATATTTCTAAATTCCTCTACGTTTCTGCTTTCCATAGAGTTTAAAATATCAGTTGCTTCAAGTTCTGTTTGTTCTGTGTAATTTTCAGCTATTTGTTTCTCAGATAGTCTATATGCCTTTATTACTTTACTAGATTTCCTTATCTTACAAATTCTTTTAACATCTTTTTTATAGTCTTGATTTTAATTTTTGCCACCAAGGCAAATGATCACTGTTTATTTCTGGTCCTCTCTTAACCCTTGTATTTAGTATTTCTTTTTTGTATTCTCTGTTTACTAGTATATAATCAATTATGGATTTTTCCTTTCTTGATTGCACTTCTCTCGTATACTTATGGATTTATTTATGTGCAAAAAAGAAATTCATTATTATTATTTTATAACCAATTGAAATATTAGATTTACATTTTCTTACTTATCAATGGCACTATTCGATTAGTTGAACTGAATTCATACTTTTTCTTTCGAACGCATTGTCGCTTATGGGCCATGTTATATTCCTCATTTGTTTATGATATCTTGTTAGACAAAAAGAGTATTACAGTGAATTTATACTTGTTTTTTCAATACATTGTTTCTAATGGACTCTGTGTTGTACTACATGTAACCAAGGAATATTCCTCTTACTGTCAAAAAGCGTAGTATAAAACGGATGATGCTTCATATAAAAGAGAATACCTACATAGTATAATTTTCATACGTTTTGCAGCACGTGAATATTTCTTTATTTTCGCTTGTTTACAAGATTTGTGAGAACTCTGAGGACGACTGAAAAATGCAAATAAATAAATAAACTTTTTATTCAAACGCCACAAAGATACTGAAAAAAAAAACTTAAGGAACAATCAGGACCTCCCCAGACCCCTTTGAAAAAACAAGGGATAATAAACCATTTGAAATAAATAAAATGTCAATGATTTAATAGAAGAGGCCAAAATATTGGGGTAACATTGGCCACTTTTTGCAATGTCCTCGACGGGCGAGAACGGGGTTTAAGGTACACATATTGATACCTACGGATATTCCCATTACAATGAACTTTAAATCATCGGAAAATATCAATTTTTGACCGAGTTCTGGAAGAATTTGTCCGCCGGTTTACAAGTTAATTTTATAGAAGGTAGCATTTCTAGAGGTAGTGCAGCCGCGTAAGCGAGGGGACGTTTGGATGCGATTATCTCGAAAACTATTGAATTCTGGAAAAAAATGATGAAAACTATTTTTGTAGATAATTTAACGACCTTCACTTTTTATTTTAACAAAAATATTCCAAATTGCATATTTCGGGAGATAATGGCGGTAAACCGTTTTTTGGGAGGCGTTAGGGGCAATTTTGGGCCCTTAGCCAAGGGGCAATCTTGGAGAACTTTTTCTCCCTTTCAAGTACCTGTCAAGACCTACAAATCAAGCCAAAAGAAATTATTGGACAAATATATTGATAGGTTTGCCCCTTCAGTTACTGGACTATCATTAAAGTCCAGTCTAGTATTCATTACATCTTCCACATTATTTGTGTAGAATTGTGATATTTCTTCAATCGGGGTAAATGATTATTGGTTAGATTTGCAGTGTTGGAGAAATTGAATCACTCTGTTTGACTCTTTATTCATTTTAAATTTTTCTGAAATTTCACATCGAAATTTTACTCACCTTTTAGTGTTTTGTAGGGTCATTTCCACCAATTCTCTAAGCTTCTTCAGGATTCCTAGTAGTATTTTTAGTGCTTCTATAATCTTGGGTCTTATGATAGAGGAAAATGTCTGAAGTCTGTAAAAATGACCTGTAGATTATTATTTTATTCCAGGGATGGTGTGTATTGTCGAAACTGTTGATTTTCCTGGTCTAAACCCGTTTTGGTAGTCTCCTACTACCTACTTTTTCTGTGTAGGTATTCTTCTTCAGTTTTTGCTTTATAATGATTGCAAGAATTTTGTTGGTGGTATTATGTAGGGTTATTGATTTATAATTTTTGCAGACTTCCTTGTCTTCTTTTTTGTGCTTTTTATTTCCAGCCCAAATTCATTGTATCAGTTTGGATATTGTCTTTTAAAGCGGTTTACCGCCATTCTTCATCATCGATGCAGATATTTTGTCTTCTCGTGCTGCTTCTCCGTTAACAGTTATTTTTATTCATGTCACTATTTATTTCTCAGATTTCATATTCTTTATCTGCTACTTACTCTACTGTATGGTAGCAGTAGACTTATAGCAGATCCTCAACATATTCTTCATGAAGCATTCTGCTATAATATTTTTTCCATACTCTTATAATTTCCGTGCTTTCACGTACTGTTACACCATTTCTATTTCCCCCCCTTGTTTTATTGGAATATTTGGTCGGTGCTATAGATTACGTATATCTTCATCCATTGTTTTCAATCTCCCATTCAGCCATTTAGCCATTTCTTAATTTTTGTATCTGCATTCTGTCCTTCTTCTAATCATCTGGTATAATCTTCTGTCCGATCCTTGGTTTGTATTTATCAACTCTAATCTTGCCGTTTGTTCTCGTTTTCTCTGGTCTTTACACTGTTGGTCAAACCATTCTTTTTTCCCTTTTCCTTACTGTTTTGCCTATTGCTTTTTGTGCTGGTCTCAATACGACTTTTTTCATATCTTTTCAACCATTCTCGATATCTGATGTAATAAGTGTGGGATTTTCAATGTTCTCTGTATTTTTATCTTCGTATTGTCCTTGACGTTAACAGTGCCTCATTTGTGCGCTATATTTCTTTTTGTCTCTCTCATTTCTGTCATCACTGAGTAGTGATCCCTCCCTGTCCGCGTTTGCCTCTCTGTACGTTCTTGTTTATATTAACTTTTTGCAGATACCTCTCGTTGCCAATACGGGGTCTATCTGCTTCTCACCTTGTCCTCCTGGGTGCACCCAGGTAGCTTTGTGTATTTTGGGGGGTTCTGTCGGTTGCAGGGGTATTCCCTCATTTTCCAGACATTCATTCGACGCCTTCAACTACATGCTGCACAGAAATTGATTAAACCTACAATGCTTTGTGAGACTTCCAATAAGGATTTTGTGTTGACTTTTGCTGAGGCCAAAAGATATTTAGAACTGGTTCACCATGGAAAGGATTATGCGTTGTATTTTTTCCTCTATTCTCGGTTTTACCCTTGTGGTATTAGGGCCAATTTCGCTAAACGGTTCTTGTCCCACAACGGGAGTAGCTTTTGTCATCCTGAATCATCTATTTAATTTCTCTTCTCATCAGTATGGCTTGGTATTCACAGCAAGGAGACTGTATTCACAATAGTGACTACTTGAATAAGATAATCGATGAAAAACCGGGGTGATCATTATTATTAATTATATAAAATAGATTATTAATGATAATGGTTGGTATTTGCCTATTAGTTTAAGGAAAAAAAAATTCATCTCACCTCCTCTCCCATAAGGAAAATCGCGAATTGAAAGTTTTTTATTGTCCATATTATGTGACATTATTATGTGCATAATTTATGGTTTATGAATATTTATGATATTTTTATTTGTCATGGTAACGTACCACAGGTGCCTACTTTTATATTTATATATAAGAGATTCAGATATTTTGGTGATAAATGAATCTTGAGATATTTATCATTACATCTTTATATGGACAAGCTGGAGCCAAACATTTTTATTTATTATAGAGAATAAATGCACATTTTAAGCAATGCATTGTTTAAAAAATGCAAGCAGTCCAGTTGAATATTCAAATGATATTGGTATCCGATTCTTTATACGTTTTTAGCACTCTTGATCCATTGCATCACTTTATAGTTGAAAATGCAAATGGTAGATATAATTAAGACATTAATAATTATTCATTAACTTATGCTATCAACTAATTAACTCTACACATTGTATTGGATAGGATTGAACTGAGTATTGCATTTTAATATCACAAACTGAATTTATAGCTTTGAGTTTCTTAAAATAATCAACCTCTTACTGAATTTTATTGATCATATGTTAAGATTGTTATTCCATATTCATATCCGTCTTTGGTCTGATGAACAAAGATAACACAAGATTCCAATAAAGAGACTTGGCAATGTGCATAGACTTGCTTGTCTTAGTTTGGCCTTCCTCCACTACACTCAGTGATAATGTGAGAAGCAAGAATCGGGTTATTCAGGCTGCAAAGCAGTTAGTTCAGGATACACAGTGAAGCCATTTTAAGGTGCGATTTCACCAACAAATTATTGCGAACAAACGTTCGCAAATGTTTGTGAATGTTTGCAATTCATTCGTCTCCACCTCCCAAATATTTGCAAACAACTGTGCGTTTTCGAACATTTGCAATCGATCCGGAAAAATAGGTACATAGTTAAATAACAGTGGCGCCGATAGGAACATCACACAACAACACAGCTGCTAACTGACTCACGAACAGCTAATAGCAGTGGTATATTCAAACATTTCGGCTCTTTACAATATCAACAGTGGTTCCCATATCTTTTGCAATTTCACTCCACGCGTCCTGTTTTTTGAGTTTGTTGTTATCAAACTTATCCGTAACTTGACATATTTCAGCCTTATTTTGTACAATTCAATTAATTGCAAACACTATTCATGGTCCCAATCGATTTCATTATTATTATTATTGATAAAAGTTGTTCAAATTTGTGTACTCGGCTCGGAATGCTAGTTGTCACAAAGCACCAAGATCGTTTGGTCATCTACTCACTCGCTGTTCGTGAGAAACGTCTCCACTTAAAAATCAGAGCACACACAAGAGCAACAAATCCCTTTGATGTGCCGACACTGCTTGAAAAACGGCCGAATGCGAACAAACGTTAGCGAATGCGCGTGATCAAACATCTCCACCAAACGAATATTGAGCTTGCAAATATATGCAAACATTCATTCATTTTGCGCGCTTGGTGGAATCAAACCTTTAGATATTTTCACTCCTTTTAGTTTTTCAATATTTCTTTTTCTTTATATCAACAACTTCATCTTCCACAAATTGATACAATAAACCAAAAAAATTGTTGATTGAATCATTATTGCATATAATAGCTACAACCTAGTATGTGTAAAAACATTATTGTGAGTTTAAGAAATTTTTTGTGGCTTTAATCCTGGTAAATTATGCCAGAAGTAAAAAGCTCTTCATGCTGTTCCAGGTATTTAGTGTTTGTTTGACAAAACATATTGCGATGCCAATTGTAGGTTCTGGTCCGATAGAAACACGTGCGGCACCCTCCCTTGCAAGAGAGTCTGCCTTCTCGTTTCCTTCCATGCCAGAGTGGCCAGGAATCCAGACCAGCTATACTTTATTGAGTTCTTCCATTGAGGAGAGTCTTTTTTGGCAGCATAAAATTTCTGTCCCAGGTCTGCGCCCGTATACTCCTGCACCAGAGACTGAGGGTGTTTTTGAGCCGTTTGTGTACCGACAGCTGTCTGCTCGAAATAGTTAATCCTTAGGGAGGACCCATTCATCTCTATTTGGAATAAGGACGTGAATAAATAACGCTTAATGAGAAATAATGATTGGCACTGGTTCGTGAATTGCATTAGTACTTTGCGTCCGAAAAACAGTTGTTTTTTCAATTATTCTCACTTAATCATCCACTGTGGCTGCAGGGTGTGGCATTTTCACATCTGGAGCCACGGAATTGTATAGCAGAGTTCACACTCTATAACCTTATTTTCAGTAGTAATACCCCTAGGGTCTTGATAATACCGAGATAATTTTGTCATAGAGAATGCTGCAAGCGTGTTGCTTGAGCAACACGGTTGAAGGATTCTCTACGACAAAATTTTGAGTATTTATCAAGACCAGAGGAGTATTCGATAAGATAATTTTTTACTTTGTAGATATCAAAAAAATTTATTGTCCACCACAAACTTTATTGGTTTTAATCGAATATTATACATTTTAATTTAAAACTACAGTTGTGAGAAGTACAATAATTGGTAAATTAATTGAATCGTTAGATGCAATACCAAATCTTCGCGACATTTTTAATCCAGTTGTCAGTTTGACGTTTAATTAATTTTTAATAAAAAATAAACACCAAACTGAAAACACCACATGTAGAGTATTATCGCTGTAATACAGCGGTGATTGGATGAAATTTGACACATGACTTGAAATTAAGTAATTTGATTGGTTACTATATTCAGTAAAAAATTATCATATATATGCACGATATACTCAATACTTTCCGAGTAAAATTCGAAAACACGTCGAAAAATAGGCTCATTTTTGGTTGTTTTGGCTATGAACTGTTATTATGCAATTAGCACAGCCTAAAAACCGGTGGAGTCAACGAATTATCATTAACCGCGATATTTTTTAGAGATTCCATTAAAAATATAGCCTACTGCTTTGACAGAATAGAGTACCGTAATCAAACGGAATGACAAATGATTGTTAAACCGCGTTAATATAGAGGACAGTTGTGCCAACAGGACTTTCTTGACAGAGTGTACAATTAAAAACCTCTCGATCTTCCAATTATGTGTAAAATTAAGTTTTCCCCCTGCTGATATTGGACAGCGCATTAACTCTTGATGACTG
>CAJUYH010008210.1:0-11865 GCA_910591685.1 Galerucella tenella | reverse complement strand
TACGTGCAAGCGTGGCCTATCAATCGAGAGAATTCACTTTATTCAAAATAGGAGGCAGACATACCTTCCGTAGCGGCAATGTGTCTTACGTCTGTTTCTAATGTCCCCCTGACAGTTCTTGTTAGGTCTGTACTTTGTTGTTTACGGTCAATTATCATTTATGGAAAGTAAATATTAATTCTATTGTTATTCTCATTTGAATAAATGCAAAAATATCACCATCAGCATTTTGAAAGTTTGGAAGTATTTCCAGTTTGAGAAAGAAGCTGGAGATTATTGATTCCAAACCTTTTTCGAATTTAACTGAATACGACCCTGACGACTTTATTTATTAAATTCAAGGTGAGCTATATTATTATGTCAAAATGGCAAATACGTCACAAACGATGTCGCACACCAAGAACTATACAGTACATGTGTTAGAAGGACATCAATAATCGGTGACGCACACCAAGAATGGTATCATATGAGCTTTAGTTACTGTTGTGTTTTTCTCCATTTTTTAATATTGACATTTCATCAATTTCATCCTTATGATGATTCGAGCTTATGATCGTGGAACCAGTCAAGGACCAGAATAAATATATTATGCCCTTGTGAAATTTTCAATTATGATTTATTCAATCGACTTAATTGAATAATTTCATTGTTTCAAGGACAAATTTCACTCAGTGGGACTGAAGCTCCGGGACTAGGCCATATTTGTATTTTCAGCATTTTAGTATACATAAAAGCATGGTAGCGAAACAAACCTCTCCACAGGATTGGAATTGATGGAAGGTTCACCGAATTATAAGAAAATAAATAAAAATATGTAAGAAGTAGCATCAAAAAAGTTAAGCAATCATTCGTGGTATCTATCTGAACAACTTATTTGTTAATCATCATTTGCTGATAATGTTAGCGTGAAAATCAAATTGAAATTATTTGAATTGATTAAAAAAAGTCCAATCCAAAAAAAATTAATGTAAGACATGTGAATATCAATTCATTCTTAAATATCAATAATTGTATTATTTTGCGTCAGATAAGTCGTTGGTTATTTATGAAAGGCTGGAGCTCCCAACTGATTTTCTAAATCCACATCCGGATCGGTGAATATCTGACGAAAATAGCAATACTTGCTCAAAAATTCCAGAAAATTCACACGCTATTAATGATGCTGCAGGATGGATGATCCAACTGATGAAAGTCTACAATAAAAGCTTACCTGCTGATGAAGAGCAGGAGCAAGACTTTGTAGCTATGTACAGAAAAAAATTTCAAATGCTAACAAGCAGACGTTAATGTTACCATCATTAGAAGGATGAAAAGATGGAATGTTTCGTGATTATAACGATTAATTGATAGTTTGATTTGAGTTATTGTACTAAAACGAGTCAATACTCCAATAAATAATAAAGTTAAATTATTCAGTTGAGGAATAATGGACCAGTGCCGAAGCCTTCATAAATGGTAGAAAGTGGAAATAATCACCTTATTATGTCCCAAATACACTGTAATCCATTTGATTTGGAATATTCATTATTCCATCTTATTTTGACCTAATATCAAAAAATCACCAAGCTTTTTTCAAAAAGTCGGTGGGCTTTTGGTTCGTTGAAATCTCCACTTTGATAGGATGAAAGAAATATACATTTCTATGGTGAATGTTCTCAGAAAAAGCATAAAAAATAAAAAAACTAAAATTCGGAATTTTTTTAAAATTATTATGTACAATTTTGAGCTATTTATTGAAATTTACACTCACTCAAAAACGTAAGTTTTCATGTAACATTGATAGACGAAAAAATTGCACATCAAAATACACCATTATAATTCACAAACAAATAAGCTAATGAACTTAATATTCAATGAGACACTACAATATTTTGGAAGAGTTGTAGAATATTCTTGAAATAATATTTGTAGATGCCTATTTATGCTGTTTTGGGATTATTCATTACCTGAGTGACCATTTGGCAAAAATTTAATCATCCTTCATTTTGGCAAACCTTCCACCCACAGGAGGGGTAGCAGAACAACATAGTTACAGGGCAATTATCAGCTTCAAACTTGGTTGGGAAACGAATGTACAGCAACAGATTGAGGCTGGAAGCAACATCAACGTGGCATCATGCACAAATTTGAAGAAAAGGATTTAATTCCGAAGGTATTGCTCAGAACTGTTTGCTGCAGCTGTGAAACTGGATGTAACAGTTTAAAATGTGGATGCCGAAAGCATGGTTTAAGATACACAAATGTGTATGTACAAATTGTCATGGTTCTGGAAATTGCTCCAATATGGAAGGAGAAATCTACGAGGAAGTGGATGATTCAGATGAAATCGTGGATGGAGAACCAATTCAGACTGGAAATAACATTGGAGACGAAGAAGGTGATGGTCTAGAAGATACGAAGATCAACTAGAGTTGGAAAGGTTTGTAGAATCTAACGATTAAGACATGCCATCAATGAAACAATAACTAATGGATAAGTGATTAGAATTCAAGATAATGAATTTATAAATAACAAGATTAACGTTTTTAAAAATATTATAATAAATAACGTAATCATGATAAAGTATCTAAATTCAATTACACGATTTACATGTATATTTACATTTCATGAGATTTTCTATAAATTTAATGAATAAACTTTTTAACTTGAAAAAATTGTAACAATCAAATTTTTTTTGGTGAAATTGTACATAGTGATCAAAAAAACTTCGAATTCGAGTTTTTTTTATTTTCGAAGAACACTCACCTTAGTAATGTATATTTTTTTCCACCCTATAAGAAAATATAGACTTCAATGAACAAAAAACCTCCCGACTTTTTGAAAAACGCTGATTTTTTCACGCGAAAATCTTCGATTTAGGTGATTTAGATGATTCGATTAGGGTGATTTTTTGTTATTGAGTCAAAATAAGGTGAAAGAATAAATATTTAAATCGAATGAATGACGGTGTATTCATCACATAATAAGCTTACACCAAATGTCGAAGAAAAATTTTTTTTTTAATGAAAATCCAACAATTGTAGATCTTTTCATTACCCATAACTTCGCTCCTCAACTTTTTTCCATAGGACTTGTAGTTTTGCCGGAAATCGAGATAAAGCATTTTTTACCCTCCCACTTCCGAACTCGGATCGCCAATAATTCATTTTTCTTTCCAATTTCATCACATTTCCCTCCTTTTCTATTCTAATCAGTTTCATCCTACTGTTAACATTTTTTTTGTTAAGAAATCATCGACCATGGTATATAAGTGGAACATTGAATTGAATTTAATGTGTATTTTTATAAATGCTCCCGTTAGACGGGTTATAACTTCGAATCTAGTGGTTCTACAGTCTTCCACCAGAGACATATTTTTGTAGAGAACTTAATTTTCTAAGAAAGCCATTGGGAAGATTTTCAAAAACATTTTTTTTAAATAAAAATCCATTTGAAAATATTTCATGTGTTATTTAAATGCGAAATCGAATTTTTTGATAAAGCTATGCCGCTATTCGACCATAAAAGTGGCATATTTTTTTTATTTCCCAAAAACTACCAAATTTTTTGGTATGGCAGTGGAGAGAAAAAAATTAACACACCCAAACCAAACGTGGCCACATTAAATTTGCTGCCGCAAAAATCCAAAGAAAATTTTATAAAAGACTATGACACTTGCATGGAATGCCAGAACCAGAACGATATTCATAGCTTTACAGAGCGGGTTCAATTCTCATCTTTTTTAAGGAGACGAAAATATAACTCTCTTACATTATGGTGCAGCAACTAAAACTACCTCAATTATCAATAATAACAGTAGATATAAGTGAATATTCTAAACCTATACTTCAAATTTTTAATGGCGAAATATTTATGTCCACCGCATTCACAAGAATATACAGGTCATCGCTTCTAGTGAATTCGGGCGAAGCCATTCTGCAATTAAAGCCACATGGATGATGAAGATCTACAGCTCTTGCCAAAGGGTATGTGAACAATTTTCTCAAGGCAAAACTGAATTGAGCTTGGCGTCATTTTACTAGAGGATAATGTGGGCAGTTTTTTTGAACCACATTCAACATCCTATAGGAATTGAAGAGAGACGAATTTGGTTATTCAGAATTAGAATGAAACTTTATCCATAAATCAAAAAGGAGCAAACGTACATCGATCAAAAAGTCACATAAGTCAACCAACCAATTGGGTTTTCGATATCCTTATTGCGAAACCAAAATACATGACATAAATGTAAATTTTTCTAAATATGATTGTGCATATTTTCTGATCCAATTGTTATGCATTCATCAGTTGTAATTCACTGGAGGAGTTTATTTGAAACATCCCAAATCATTATGCCGATTTTATTATTAACTTGTAGGAAAATATTGCTTGCAGCTTATCCTCAAGTGTCCTTTTTTCACTAATAGAGTCTTGACTTTTCATAGTTATACAATGATTTCGCAGGAAGATTCGTTGTATTTGTATTTTCATTATATACTTGAGTTAACTGTATAAACCCTCACTTCGTGGAATCTACTCATCATATGGTTTTAAATGAAACTAACTGTTTTTAAATGACTCCACAATATATTTGTAAAAATTTGTAAATTGCAAGTAAATTGACAATTGTTTCGATATAAATATCATCATCAGAATGACAGAAGTTACTTTTGACATGATGTATACTTGATATATATTTGGCTAGTCCAAATAGTGCCCTATCTAGTGATTGACTTAATATATATGAATAGAAAAAAAAGAAGAAGATTTTACAAATAGTAGCTTTGATATTATTAGCCCTATGGGGATATTCTGGATATCTTTGTCCCATTTAAGATCAGTATAAGTCATTTAAAAACAGTTAGTTTCATTTAAAACCATATCATTTCATTATATACCACTCATCTTCTGATACCATTACGATCACTTAACAAGATCTCGGGTTAGTAACAAAAAACTGGAAGAAACTTCAAATGTTCATAACAATTTCGTGAACAACATTTGTCTTTTACATGATGGCACAGTCTGCAGTTCTATACCAGTATTTTTGTCACCAAAAGTTACCTGTTGCTAGGCCTATTGTAGAAACATAATAATATTCCATTTTTGTTCAAATTAGTATTTACTAAATGGCATTTGAATCTATTTTGGTAACAGCTTTTTATGTGATTGGTAATCAAAATCAAACTTGTTTTTTGCCAGGGAAAACTTTTTTAAGCTCCTAACAGTAGCAGAGGTCGTAAAACTTTCTTTAGAATCAATGAAGATAAAATTCCCCCAGTTAACTTGGAAAATCAAGGATATCGATGTGAAATTTATTGTCCTTAAGAGAATTATGGCGAGGAAGGAGGGTCAGACTGGAACTAAAGGAATTCAAATCGCACTTTGGAATACATTAACAGGGCGAAGGCCGAACTTAGTATCATAAATTGAAAATAAAAAAACCCAAAATACTTTTTTTGTTTGCTAGACATTTTGAATGGACCCCTATCGCAGATTTTGACAAAGTGAAACGCTTATGCGACAATATCATGAAATAAAACATTTCAAGAGACTTTGAAAAAGGTCCACTGATTTGCATTCCATGAATTATAAAATATTGCATGTGAATCAGTTGACAGAATTATTTTGGAAAGGCAGGAGCTCACGGAAGACAATTTCGATAGGAAGACAAATTGATGAACAAATGATGGATAACAATGTGATCCAATTAGAAAAATGTTTTGTTTTCTGATGAGAGCACATTCACACTTCACCGTCATGTGAATCGTCAAACTTTCCACTATTGTTCTAATGAGAATCTTCACTGGATGAGAGGAAAAAAACGCAATATCCTGAAAAAGTTAATGTTTAGGCAGGAATTGCTGCAAATCATATAGGTCGTAGGTCATATCGTAGGCAACTTGTATGGAGATAATTATCAAGAACTGCTTCAAAAAAATATCCTGCCAACTTTGTCATGTCAGAAAGTATTCCTCTCCCGGAACCAGAATTTAAAGAAATTACAATCACAGTGAATAGTACACTTGATACGTTTAAAAAAATTTCAATTAATAAATTAAGTAAAATAATAGAAAGCCTCAAAAATAAAGCTTCTGGTGATGATGTCATAAGTGTAAAACTACTCAAAATCGTTTTTGATGTTGTTGGATATCCTTTACTAAACATAATAAATACATCTCTAGAAACAGGGATTATACCAACAAAATTAAAAGAGAGTGTAGTAATACCAGTACCAAAGGTCACTAATCCAAAAAAGGCAGAGGAACTTAGACCTAAAAATCTACTTCCAGTGGTGGAGAAAGTGTTGGAGATTGTCGTCCAAGAGCAACTGAGTGAATACTTAGAGCACAACAAAATATTTTGTGAAGGTCAATCGGGATTTCGGACCAAGCATTCCTGTGAAAATGCGTATCAGTTTGTGTTGTCTAAGTGGAAAAAAGATATAGATATAGGAAATGTTATTGTTAGTGTGTTCGTAGATTTAAAGCGTGCATTTGAAACTATAGATCGCAAAAAACTAATTGATGTGTGTAGAGTATATGGAGTAAATGGTACAGTCCTCAGTTGGTTACAAAACTATTTGACAGACAGGTATCAGACAACCAAAATTATGAACAAGTTGTCAGAGAGGGTTGAAATCAAATGCGGAGTTCCGCAGGGGAGTGTACTGGGCCCTTTACTCTTTATACTGTTCATTAACGACATTAGTAAGTACTTAAAACATTGTTTTGTTAATCTTCATGCAGATGATACAGTTTTGTCAATATCAGGAACCAACTTTGAGATAATTTCAGAAAAAATAAATGAAGAATTAAATATTTTGAAAAACTGGCTTTGCTTCAAAAAGTTAAAACTAAACCCTAGTAAAACAAAGTGTATGGTTCTTGGTACAAGATACAACTGTAAGAAATTCAGTGACTCAAACATTGTAATACAAATTAATTCTGAAACTATTGAGCAGGTTACTGAAATAAAATATTAAGGGGTACAGTTGGATCCGCAAATAAATCTATGTTATCATGTCGATTACATGTGCAAAAAATTGGGAAAAAAGATAGGGTATTTTGGCAGAATATTAAATAAATTATCACGGTGGGCTCGACAAATAGTGTATAATTCTATTATCTATCCCCAATTCACCTATTGTATGTCATTATTAATGTATTGCAATAAAGATGATATCAATCGTTTACAAATTTTGCAGAACAAAGCGATGCGAATTATATTGGGATGCAATAGGTACACCAAAATAAACGATATGTTACGATACTTGAAATTTTTAAATATTCATCAACTGGTTCAAGAAGCAAATTTAATCTTAGTTTTCAAAATAACTAAAAATTGAACGCTAAGGTATTTGCTTGAATTTTTAACGAAAAGGGAGGACATGTTGTCTTACAATTCAAGATCAGGAAACGATTATTATATTGATAGGTATAATACACAAATACAACAACGATCACTATTTGTCGAAGGGGTGAGGCTATAATGATCTTCCTCTTACTGTGAAAACTGCTCCCAATGTACGAATCTTTAAAAATAGATTGAGAAAAATGTATTTACAATCATATTTTTTATATCAGGTATTTTCTAAATTATACACTTATAAAAACTGTGTACTGTAATGAATATTGTGTACTAGCTTTGGGCTGAATAAAGTACTTATTTATTTATTAATTTATTTATCCTGATCCAGCAAACCCACAAGTTCCTGCCAATACATTATGGTTTCAGTGAGATGGAGCACTCGCCCCATTACCAATTCAAAGTCCGGCAGTACCTGAACCAAATTTCTCCAAATCGGAGAATAGGGAGACGCGGATCGATAGAATAGCCAGCACGATCTCCTGATCTGACGCTATTAGACTACCTTTCGCGAGGGTATGTCAAAAGTATTTTATACTAAACTGAGCACCTCAACTTGAATGCCTTAAAAAGACGAATCACGCTTGAGATTAGATCCTTCACGCTTGAGATGTTGAGTAACGTTTGGAGACATTTCTATACCAGATTAGCATATTGCCAAAACGTTCGAGGCGAGCGTTTCCTACATTGACATCAATGTTTTTTAATACACATACAGTTAATAGATTGCAATGTGCGTGAAAATTTTAAGAGGGAAATTATTGAGCTAACTGCAATACCAAAATACCAAATGGACACAATATGATTGATAGGAAAAAGAAAATATAAAATTTCCAATAACTCATAGTTTTGGAAGCAAAATAAAAATATAAATTTATAACACTTCGGCAGAATTTCAACTCAAATTTAAAAGGTGATAACACTTATTTCAAAGTGTAATATTGCATCCTTTGTTTAAAATAATGGGTCTTCTTCAACAAATACTGAGGAAGAATTTTTTTTTCACAAAAATTAGGTGTTTTTGAGAGCAAATAATGTTCTTTCTATAATGCAGATTATACTTGATGAAACAGGACTTCGTACCAAAAATGATACATAATAAAGAGACCAAAAATCAATGAAGTACTTAATATGAAAAATGTTCCTCACGCTCCTCGGTAACAAGTCATGAAAATTCAGAAGTTCTTAATTGAAAAAGCTTTTTTACTAAATTATCAAATGGTTTATGAACACCATAACTCCATTCTTTTTGGTGTCATCAAAAACACTTTTGTGAACTCAGTTCAATGATTGATGCGTGAATTTTTTGTAGAATTCAACTTTTTTTAGTTATTAACGTTACAATCAGCTGTTTCAAACATGCAAATATGTCTTGATAAAATGAAAGGTTTCAGAGATACGGGAAATTTTATGTCGCTCATCCTGCAAATATGTTCAATTTCAATTCAATTCTGATGAGAAAATTCATTTCATTTTATTGATAGTTTGTATTTTAGATTCACCATATATGTATAAATGCTGGATATCTTAGATCATCTTTATGACATATTAAAATGGGGTATATCAGTTACTTGCTTATTCATATCACTCCTAATGATGCAAATTTAATTTGTTAGACCGGTTTAGTAATATATTTATGTGGAACCAAAACACTCTGATATGATTGTTGAATATACCACTAGTGGACTGTATTGATTTTGGTCTTCACTAGTTATGTTGGAAATATTATAATATACAACAAGGTGGTGAAGACTATTATTATTGACCGAGCACCAACATCGTTTCACAAGTGGCTTGGCCCCGAGAGAAACAAGGTGCAAGGTTAGGAATATCTCCACCACAGCGTTCTCGAACGCACCAAGAAGAATCGCCAAGAGTGCACTCCTAGTTTCCCGCTCGCGATCGGGGAAACTATCATCCCGATAAATATACACAATTCGTATAATATGTAAACCTGTTCTTGTTCATAGAGGTTGAGGCACTGGTAATCTGTATTATGTAGGCTAAGGTTGGCTAAAGTTGAAATAATACCCTTTTTGGTGTGCGTCATCGATTATTAATGTCTTTCTAACACATTACGTAGAAAAAAATGAAGAAAAAAGGCAGGTCTGTGATTAATCCTAATCAAAATATCACTATAATGAACCGTTTATACGTATTACAAACGTTAACGCTAATGGTTGGTTGATGTTTAGATTACGCTCAACCTTAACCTATCAATCGAGAGTTTAAAATCCTATGAAGGCGTTACTTTCGTAGCGGCAATAAGTCTTACGTCTTTTTCTACTGTAACACTGACAGTTCTTGACAGGTCTGTACTTTGTTGTTTACGGTCAATTATTATTTATGAAAAGTGAATATTAATCTTATTGATTTATTTATTTAAATAATACAAAAAATATGCATGAATACACGGAAAACCATCAGTATTTTGAAAGTTCTCAAGTATTTTGAGTTAGAAAAAGAAGCTGGTAATTATTAATTGCATAGCCTTTTCGAATTTGGCTAAATACAATCCTGATGATCTTATTCATCAAATTTAAGGTTAGCTATATGTCAAAATAGCAAATAAAATAAACGACATGCCGAAAACCTGGATATACGTCACAATCGATGACGCACACCAAAAAGGGTATTATTTTAACTATACCAGTTTCTATCAACAGAAATCAAATTCCACTGGTGATATTAAAGCTTGAAGCATTCCCCGATTTCTGTTTTTGTGAAATCAACTTGGAATTAACAACACATTTCAATCAGTGACAGTTTGCAAATCGGTAGGGAGCGCCCTAATCGTTCAAGCTGATATATTCCTATGCGCCTTCCCCGTCGTCTGGCTGACCTAACCCATGGATTATGAAAGCCTCATGTTATCAGTTATCCATGGTTGAGTGCGAATTTTGTGCTAATGATACCAGAATTGATTCAAGTCATGTATTTATGTACTTTTTTGAAGATAATAGTTCGTAACCGTTCGTAGCGAGTCGGACTCCCACTTGGCCGGTTATTATTCTCAATTTTAGGAGGTTATCATCATCTTCATTATCACTGCTATCACTCACAATCAATTTGATGAGTATAATCATTCAATACATTCAGACATAAGGAGAACGAACTCCATGTATTCCAATGTTTGGTCATGCCAGAGGGCGCCAGCCTAAAACCTGTTGTCGCAATCACGACTATGTAAACAGATGTATATGAAGGACCAATAGTTCCTCATCCATTAATACGTGATGAGACCAAATTGTAGGCAAATACATATAAAAAGAAATTACTCAAAACCAACGTAGTACAACATTATCATATATTAAAAGTCATTCTGACAGTCAACAAAAAAAACAAAATTATATACATATGGCGTTGCTAACCAGTCAACGCATTTGATTTATATAAATAAGTCTATAAGATATTATACATATTATTCATGCTACGACAAATCACTCATTTATTAGTATTAGCACAAAGCACATAAACATTAGTACCCAGTTGATGATTTTATTTTATGAAATCTCAACATACTGGGGGCTCAACAAAGAAAACAATTATAAATGATAAATTAATAATGTGATCTTTTGGATAACCGAATAAATTCCAGCAAATTAAATTGAATATATTAATTTAACAAATAATACATACTGAAGGCTAAACAAATAATATATGTATTGAAGTGGACTGTATTTCAATGGAAAGTAATGTAAGGTAATGTTAATGAATGGATTCACTCATAATGGGATAACTAAAATAAAAATAGAAAATCCTCGCCGGCCGAGGATGACAAACTTGGAAGTATACTGTTTTCTGAGGTGTTGCCTTTTAGCATCCACAGTAGCCATAGGTCACCGTGCAGAATATTCATTATACCACCAAATCATCAACACTGCGGCAGGCAATGATCATTAATAATTACACCATAATGAGTAAATAAATGAACAGGGTAAATTATAATAAATAACTCTATATATCTGTATTAATTTCATCAGGTGCATGTAAATTGTCACTAATGGGAATAGGCGCTATTTTTACTATAGGCCTCACATAAGTACCAGAAGACGTTCGAACCTGGACAGCACGAATCTTTCCACCTGTACCATAATATCTGACGGCAAAACCATGAAAACCAATCATAAATCTGGAGGTTATCCTGTTTTATTGGTTGCTCGCTCCTTTGACAGTTCTTGGTTCACGTGTGAGTTAAAGTGAGGTTAGGATATATAAATGAATTTATAGATAGAAAATCCGGTCGATCGGTCATAATAATCACAAAAGAGCTGTGAACGGATCACAAAAACTGGTAACCGATTAGTAACTAGAATGGCTCAACATGTGTAGCCCAAAGCCTTGAAACTTAATGCATAATCTTCAATCCGTTCAATAACAATAAAAAATAGGTACAATATACGTTCAATTAATACTCAAATGACATTAGTTCATGGTGAAGTTGTCCTCTTCCTAGACTAAGTATATTTTCATAATAAATATTCTTCCCCACTTCATTTATTACTTTTCGTAACCGAG
>CAJUYH010008209.1:0-15899 GCA_910591685.1 Galerucella tenella | reverse complement strand
CTTTAAAAATTTCAAAAAACTACAGTTTCTCACATCTTTGCGACCTGCAAAGAAAGTGGGTGATCCCTTGGTAACAGACATACGCGCTTTAAAATATAGCCCAGATGGCTGTTTATTCTACAAACTAAGACATCCGAAAGATTACTTAGAGTTCGAATATCGTGTACCTGGAAATAAACGGAATAATCTCGCCTGTGAACTAGAAAGTCTTCCATCATTATATGAGACTTCTATACCGATAAAAAAAGAGAAATACATGCATCTACAGTTTTTGAAAAAGAGTCTTCAAAGTGATTACCATAGTTTTTATGACAATTTGCCGTATAAATAAATTTTTAACTTGCGTAATTCAGTTCATTTTATTCCCGTCTAGATGAATATTTGCCTTCAATGGATACACTCACATCTCTTATTTTCAGAATATATTTTTAAAATATTTCACTGTTAAAGCTTCAATAAAAAAAATTAAAAAGAATGTGGTCTTAATTCAAAATTCAGGATGGAAAATCCCGTATCTCCAAAAATCCTTTCAAAAAATATTGGAAAAACAGGTAAGTCCATTCAGATTATCTGAGGAATTAGTTTTAGCTTAGTGTGTCATAATTACTTGTAAAACAAATATTTTAAGTGTTTGTATATTTTGTTTTCACTCAAATAATTCTGCGCTATTTTATAAACTGTTTTTTGTGCCCCCTGAAAAATTTTCATTTTGTGACTTACGGGTTTTTCTGATTAAGGCGACGTTATATTTTTACGGCTTTTCGGTATTATTTTAATAGTTTATAAGCATTTTTTTGCAATGGATACCATTAAAAAGAAGAAATCGGGTAGTGTGTGTGTGTAGTTCGTGGATGTAACAATAAATATTATAATTGTGATGAAAAATTTTACCGTTTTCCAAAGGATTCAGAAAGGTGAGAAACTGTTTGTATTTTCATGTATTTCGTCTTTATACAGTTACCTTAGAGCTTATGAAAATACGAATACGTATACTTTTGGAAACTTGAATATGCCGCATGAAAATTTTGTACAATACATCTCATTATTAGAAATATTATTCCAAATGAATTTTGAGAAAGTTGCTACGGAATATAATATTGTTGAATCACTTATAAATATTAGTCAAACAACAGAGTTTGTACATCCTTGTGTTGATTTTCCAATAAAATATTTAATAAAACTTTTCTTCACGGTACGACTATATTACACATTAAAAGTTGTCAATAAAAATTTCAAAAATCATAATCAAATGAAAATTGTAATATGGAAAAACCAATAAATATTTTGTATAAGACTATTGTTTTATTAACTCATCAGTGTACTGTTCTACAATATTTAAAAAAAAACATTTATCACGTTCAAGTCATTTTAAAACGTATGCACTTACGCCTATGGTAAAATGAATCGTAAAACGATCCGTTCAAGGTTATCAAAAGCTCTGGCAATTTATAAATGAAATTTATGAGAGATACACTACTGGTTGGTTTATATACTGTGGTTAGACGTTAATGAACAAATGAAACATGTGTTTCATACGAATTATCTAATGGTATAGGTAATTGGTTTATTCATTACATCAAAATAAATTTGGGTGCTAACTATTCCACATGCCACTGAGATAAAATTGAATTTACAAGATTCATTATTTGCATTATCAAAAAACAATGCATACAAGTACACTAACAAATCAAACAAATTTAATAACAAATACCATAAAATGTACACAGTTACCTCATTGTTTTCCTGTTGAATTCTGCCGAGAATTATAAATAATAACCCTGGTCACAACGACCTTCTGCGTCGGAAGTTAATTCTTCCACTTCTAAGGCATTTTTTTTTCGTGATTCGGTGTGCTCAAAATAATAATTCAATATTTACCCATCACACGACCTTGCTGGAAGCAAATAATTCGTTGAATCGGTAATTAATCAAAAAGACAATTACAATTAACTATTTACTAAAATAATATTAGGTAAGTATCCAAAATGAATAATTATTAAAAAGATGATGATGCTTTTAAAATTATTTCAGATAACGAAGGACATTCCGCAAGGTATTCATTTACTAAAATATCTGTGAACATTCCGAATTGATTAAAGATTAATTCCTAAATCATATGGTTGGTTCAAAGTTGAAAATAAAAGTATCTCTATATGACAAAAGACAAGTATATTATACTTATATATACACTGTGTTATTTATAAGATGCGACATAGGGATTCCTGTACAAAACTGATGTCAAACGCGAGCTAACTTTTTTACCAAATAGCGTTCAAAAAAATAATAACGGATTTGGAAAGGTCGTTGAATAATATATGTACTTTTAATTTTCTTATATTTTTTCTGGTTTAATAATAAATTGATAGTTGTGTTTAAAAAAGTCGAACACCATATTCATACCACTTTGGAGTACTTTTAACCGTCTGAGAAAAAGCTACACGGTTAGGTGCACAGAAAATTTAAAAGTTAAACCTGAAGTATGGCGGTTCGATTCGCCGCTGTGGTGAAATATTTTTTTTTGCTTTTAGTTATTTTTTCACATTTTTGTCTAAAAAACACTTAATTTGAAATAAAGCAAAGTTATTCGGAATGTTATGGAGTTTGGAGGCTGTGATCTTTGCTGTGTGTATTGCTATCCTTATTTTTGGAGTCAAATAATTGATTTTGATGTTTGTATTTGTATTACAAAAAAAAATGTACATAATCACCTTAAAAAATGAATCATTTCAATTGTAATTTTAATTGCAATTTAATAATTTTGCCTTGGCTATTTAGATAGTGTATAAATAGAGAATTCACTAAGCGTCAAATCGTAATTAATATGCAAAATTGTTTCCTACTAAAATTTACATATCGATGACATGAATTTTGAGAAAAAAAATTGTTAAAAAATATTGTTAGAATTTATTATTTCGCGATTAGACTACGACATACTATAGGACTTGTTATCAATTTTGTTGCGCTCATATATGATAGTAAATAAGTGTGGTTTATCAATGGGAAACGGTAAATTTTAAACTCTAACAACCGGATATACGATTGTAGTTAGGTTTTGAATTGGTGATTATTCCACATTTCTTCTGAAATTTACTTTTTTTAAAGAGTAAAGATGGCGGAAGCTTTAGCAGCCGGTGATACTGGAAGTTTGTTTTGGTTATTAGAATATTCAGAGAAATTTTTAGCAAATTCCCATAATGCCTATAGAATTTACAACGTTTTTTCTGTATTTTAATATTTTGTTGTCTTTTTTAACAGTGTAGATGGCCGAAACTCTAGCAGCCGGTGATACTGGAAGTTTGTCTTGGTTATTAGAATATCCAGAAAAAAATTTATCAAATTTCCATAATGCCTATAGAATCTACAGCGTTTTTTGTGTATTTTAATGTTTTGTTGTCTTTTTTAACAGTGTAGATTGCGGAAGCTTTAGCAGCCGGTGATACTGAAACTTTGTTTTGGTTATTAGAGTGTTCAGAAAAGTTATTATCAAATTTCCATAATGCCTATAGAATTTACAAGGTTTTTTGTGTTTTTTTTTAAATTATATTTTTTATCAGTGTAGATGATGAAAGGTTTAGCAGCCGGTGATACTGACACTTTGTTTTGGTTATTAGAATATCCAGAAAAAAATTTATCAAATTTCCAAAATGCCTATAGAATCTACAACGTTTTTTGTGTATTTTAATATTTTGTTATATTTTTAACAGTGTAGATGATGGGACCTTTAGCAGTCGGTGATACTGAAAGTTATTTTTGGTTATTAGAGTATTCAGAAAAATTTTAACTAATTTCCATTATGCCTATAGAATCTACAACGTTTTTTGTATATTTTAATATTTTGTTGTCTTTTTTAACAGTGTAGATGATGGAAGCTTTAGCAGCCGGTTATCCTGAAAGTTTATTTTGGTTATTATAGTATTCAGAGAAAATTTTAGCAAATTTCTATAATGCCTATTATAGAGTCTACAACATTTTTTGTGTATTTTAATATCTTGTTATTATTTTTAACAGTTTAGATGACGTAACCTACTTCCCTGAAAGTTTGTTTTTGGCTATTAAGAAAAATTTTTATAAAATTTCTATTATTCGTATACAAAATGGAACTTTTTTTTTTAATTATTGCCTCTTAGGTACAGTTTCCTAATTCAATACTGCGTCCGGCTGCCAATTTTAGCGTCATTATTTATTCCTATGGTAATGACCGTAACATCCTTCATTACACTGCTAAAAAACACTTTAGCAGTACCAAATCAAACAACAAGTGTATTACATTAACTATTTACAGTTAAGATTTTTTTTAAATATACAATTACATCGGACTGTACTAAAACATCAGTATCATCATGACGTAAATAATAGGATGGCGTGGGCAACAGTACAATATAAACTAAAACACAAAAAATGTGTCTGTTTTATATAAAATGTTCTAAATCCAACAATATTCGTATAACCATCCAAAATTCAACGTTCTCCATCACATTATTGTTGATACAATTTTCAAATAACAATTTCAATCAAAATTTTTATTTGCAGAAAGAAATGATGTCAACGACATTTTAGTGCGAAAATATAAATTATCTCCATGAAGGGTGGACCGCCTGCTCAATGGGCTTTTTAAGATTGAAAAGTTATCTTCGTTCACGACCACCAGGAAGAAAAAAGTAGCCAAGTAAGTCATTATTTGAAAAATGTCTTGTTTGATAATTCCTTGATTTATTTCGAGTGTAGAAATCATTATAGTTTGCTTCAAAATGTACATAGAGTATTGGAATACAATGCAAACATCTGGTTTGTTAAAGGATTATTGTATTCCAATACTCTATGTACTTTTTGAAACAAAATACAACAAATTTGATTATTTTTTTCACTTGTCAAAATCTGACATTTTGGTAGTTTTAACCAATAGCAATACATTATTCTAGCCAATCATTCGGTGTTATACTAATAATTCTGCTTCCTCATCGATAATACCTTGTTTACATTGAAACGTCAACATTGTACTTTGAATTTGTCATTATTGACAACTAAAAGATCTTCGAAGTTTATTGAAAAATGAACACAAACCGATTCAGTGCCATCACCCAAGAGAATATTAAACATTTGATACAAAATTCCATTCCACAATTGATGAAAAAAATAATCTTCCCAAATACAACTCGTTCTCCAAATTTTATCACATAATTTTTTATTTTCATCACTCAAACTTGTTTATTTGAGGCAAAAACATTCAAACAAACCGAATTTAGATAAGATCCCTCCTCCTAACGGACTCGTGATTTTATCAATCGTTTTTTTTTCATATTTTTGCCAAATAATAGTATATTACGTAACAAGAGTTGTAAGTAACCCATTACGCACGAAATGAAAAAGTATGTGAACGAAGCCGCGCAGCGGCGAGTGCATAAATTTCATGAGTGCGTAATGGGGTTACAACTCGTGTAACGTACTATACTTTTTCTACGCCCATCTATTTTCTTCTGAGTGCGCATAATTTCATCTTTTTTACTACTAACAGACATATTCGTAGGTAAAGTTGGGAAAATGTTCGGATACTATATATTGTTACAAAAATTATTTCCATATCAAGAAACCGCGTATTTTTAGAAATTGTATAATGTGTTGCCGACATTTAGGGGCATCAGTCTTTTAATCTAAAATGTATTTCTCTAATGCTAAAAGCTTTTATGTTTTTTCATTGATTAAAAGTATGTAAATAAACCAAATGAAGTAGTACGTGAAGTAGTACGTAGTACGTCAAGGAATGTTGACAGTGCAATTTTGACGTTTACAGACATGGGCGTAGAAAAACAAGTTTTCGTGGAAAAGAAAAAATTATCGATAAAATTTGAAGCACTCGTGGTATTACCTTTGATTATATAACTCATGTTCTAATGAACCAATAAAATCCTTGAATTTCCCTTAGTTACGACGTATTGATAAGTGAATATACCCCTTGACGACGTGATATAATCGTTTTGGTGTTTCGCCTCCTGCCATATTGTGATCATTTCCATAGTAACTTGTACAGGGTTATTCATCATAAATTACCCACCCCCTATCTTCTTTATTATTATTTTAGAAAAAAAAGTCTTATATAAAAGTTGTTGAGTTACAGCTGAATTTTCTTAATATTTCATCAAAAGTTCAGTACCTAACGAGCAAATTTAAGAGGATACAAAAAATAATAGTTCTTTTTTAAATGGGACACCCTGTATATTTTCACATTTTTGGAATGGACTTTTTTTTCTGATTTCAAAAATATATTATATGTTACCCCTACCATGTACCGTTTTTGATTTATGAAATGTTGAAAATCTGAGTTTTAGTAATTAATGTAAATATGAAAAAGATAATTTATCAAAGTAAGCTATGAAAATGACAACCGAGATGACAACTAATACTTATTTCATAATTAACATTTTTCAGATAAAGTAATAAAAAAATGGTTTACAGAGAGGTGGAAGATTGTATTAATAATAATATATAAGTGATTAAAGCAAGGATTCAACTTGAAATTAACAAACTAAATGAAAATAATGAAGTCATCTGCAATGTTATTATAAATAATATAAGAAGGTGTTATCAATTATGCATTTACAATAATGGTGGACATCTCGAAAAACTGACATTAGATAAAATCGCTCCACCTTCGGTGTCGCGATTTTATCATGTCAGTTTTTCTCGTAAAATTAGTGATTGGCAAAACTGTTTCGTTGCAAAGAGAAATTTATCCAAAAAAAAAGCTCTTGTGTTTTTACTGTTGATAAATAATTAACTCCAATGTTAAAATGTCATATACCTGGAAATGTTATTGTCACTTTGACATCGATAAAAAAGGATGCACCTTCTCTTCCTCAATATCTAGTAAGCGGACGTCACTTTTACACAATGACAATGAGTCGCAATTTTGGTTACTTATAATTTCAATATTCTGTCGTTAATTTATCTTGCCAAAAAACACTCGAGCTTTTCTTTTATCAGATAAATTTCTCTTTAACTCAAAGTTTTGCCAATCACTCAATTTGCTCGAAAAACTGACATTAGATAAAATTAGTGATTGGCAAAACTGTTTCGTTGCAAAGAGAAATTTATCCGATAAAAAAAAAGCTCTTGTGTTTTTACTGTTGATAATTTTTCGTTGCAATATTCTATAGCTATTGATATAATTTGCGTATAAGAGTATTAACTGTGAATATTTTAATATAAAATACATTTTTGTTAAAAAGTTGAATAATATTACGAAGTCACAAAGTCAGAAGCCAGCTCTGTCACTAAATCAAACATTTTGGCGAATGCGCATTATAGGTGCTTCTGGAAGGTTGTTCTGTTTTTGGGAACCGGACCACACTAGCCACTAGCGTCTAGGTAACATCGGTCACGAAGATGAAGTTAGTAGTTGAGGTGCGCATGCGTCCAAGCAGCGTTATCACTCAACGGTAATAATCAACGATTCTAATATTAATAGAAATTATTAAAACTACCTAAATTTATTAAGATTCAGGGTAAAATGGAATATAAGTGCAAAGAATGTGATAGTGGCTTTAGTGCACTATCAAGTTAAGACATGTTAGGAAATTTCATGTTAAAAATCTGATGGATTTGGCCCCTCTTCGCTATAGAAAATAATATAATATATAATAATAGGAGTTTTTGTGGGGATGTGACAATAATACTAAAGTGTACTCTTTTAAGAATTTAATTCCGAGCTTTCGAACCACTACGTGTTCATTATCAAGGACTGAAAATGTTACATAATAGTATATTCTTCAACGAGTGCAGAATGATGGTTATTATTCACGCGGATGAAGTTTTGGAATCATCCAAGTGAATAATAGCCATTCTACACAAGTAAAAGACTATACTTTCTCCACGACTAAATAATAACGCACAAATTATTTTTACATAATATATTTACCTGCATAATGATATAAATTCTTCACACCAGTCTGAATAATAAAAAGAATTCACTCTCGTTAGCCAATCACATTCTATTATTATCAGAATTCACGCTAAAATGGATTAAAATGAATAAATCAAATCGTCTCTTTAAAACGTCAAATACCTAAAAACGTAAATCGCTTCTGACAGCGCGTCGTTTGAAACGTCAAAATAATTATAAAATCATAATTTTACGTATTATAATAGAAAAAAAATGGACAACAGTAGCGATAGTAAATATGTACTCCCGAAATTAATTTCATTTATAAATGTAAGGGTTTCGATTAAAAATATGAGTTACGTGTATTTACTCTACATTTTTATAAATATGCTCTATTATAGCCTAGTGGTGGTTGACTATGACGCGGACGATCGAGGTTCGATCCTCACTGGATGTTTTTTCTTTTTAGTCGTGGAGAAAATAAATTATATAGCAGATAAATTAAATAATAATAATACTTACATAATATCTAAATGAGATTAAAGGTAAAAAATGTGTATAAATGGTAATAAATCAAACATTTGTATATAATAAAAGTCAAAAAACAATATAATATAAATTGAGAATACGTGTTCAGCAAGTGCACATTTCTCTGCATGAAGTTTGCCGTCACTTTTATGGGACGTTATTCTATTAGTAAGAGACCTTTTTGACTGACCAATGTATTTCTTATCACAATTTTTACAAGGAATTTCATAAACATGTTAGGTAATTTATTATAAGGTGTTTTGTCTTTGATTTTACTAAAAATGGAATGGATTTTAAGAAGTTGTTTATTTGCAATTTTTATATTATGTTTCTTGAAGATTCCGGAAAGTTTAGGTGTAATTGTTTTTCTCCACGACTAAATAATAACGCACAAATTATTTTCACATATTTAGCTGCATAATGATATAAATTCTTCACCCCAGTGAATAATAAAAAGAATTCACTCTCGTTAGCCAATCACATTCTATTATTATCAGAATTCACGCTAAAATGAATTAAAATGAATAAATCAAATCGTCTCTTCAAAACGTCAAATACCTAAGAACGCAACGTCGTTTGAAACGTCAAAATAATTATAAAATCATAATTTTACGTATTATAACATTATAAGAGAAAAAAAATGGACAACTGTAGCGATAGTGAATATGTACGCCTCCCGGAATTAATTTTATTTATAAATGTAAGGGTTCCGATTAAAAATATGAGTTACGTATACTTATATATTTACTCTTTACATTTTTATAAATATGCTCTATTCTATAGCCTAGTGGTGGTTGACTATGGCGCGAATAATATAAGTTTCTTCAGAAACTTTGTTTTTAAAAACTTTATTTTTATTTATTGTCAAACATACAATATCAAGCTGTAGACTAAGACTGAATAAAAAATGTACAAAAGGAAGGTTCTATGGGAAATGCCGAGTTGGCATCTTCTTTAGCAACAGTTACAGGTTCTAAGAATAAAAGATAATAAAATATATAATATAGCAAGAATAGTAAAAGATAAGCAGAAATGATTGTGTAATTCCTCCATCCCCAGAGAGATCCATACAGGGTGTGGATTGATTGTTCGTCTTCTTCAATTCGAACATTTTTCATTCTTGATTTTGGTTTGGTGGTAGTTTTCTTGGTATCGTCTGTTGTAGGTTGGTGTCTGCATCTTGATTTCGATCTGAGCACGCCAACAAAAATAATGATTGCAAGTATTACGTAGAGTGGCGTAGACCATATGTAGGCGTAGTTGTGTGGAATATTTCTTAAGCTGACTTCTTGAATTCTGTTTTCTTCTTTTAGGAGTTGATGAATTTTGTCTTGAGGAATTTCTTTAATGTTAATTTTTCTTGGGTGGAATAGTGGTAGAATGATTATGTAATTCGCGGACGATCGAGGTTCGATCCTCACTGGAAGTTTTTTCTTTTTAGTCGTGGAGAAAGTATAGTCTTTTACTTGTGTAGAATGGCTATTATTCACTTGGATGATTCCAAAACTCACTCGCTGGGCTCCCTCGTTTTGGAAACTTCATCCGCGTGAATCATAGCCATCATTCTTCACTCGTTGAAGAATATACTATTATATATGGTAAAGATACATAAAATGGAATGGTATTATTAATAGAACTGATATTCTGTGTTCCTTGTCATGTTATGAATTATGTCATTTTTATTGTCAGAAGTGTTATATAAAATTTGTTTCAAAAGATGTGGTGGATAAGAGTTTTCAAGAAATAGTTTGTATAGAATTTTGATATTTTTTTGGTGAAAAATGGGATCCGAAATATTCAATACCCTGTTTTTCATTTGTTTGATTAAGTTTAGTTTAGTATTACGTGGATGATATGAATGATAGTTGATATATCTACCAGAGCTTATCGGTTTTCTATACCAGTCAATTGAAATTTTATTATCTTTGTTTCTTATAAAATTAGTATCAAGAAAAGGTAAGGATTGTTCTGTATCTTCTTTTTCTATAGTATATTGTATATGTGGATCGAAACTGTTGAAATAAAATAGTATAATATTTATTTCATTTTCTGGAAGAGACAAAATTATATCATCCACATATTTTTTAACAAAGAACAATTCAAACGGTAAAACAGATATAACTAAGTCTAAGATGTAATCCATTACATAGTCTGCTAATATAGGAGATATTGAAGATCCCATTGGTGTTCCAAAGGTTTGTAGACATTTTGTTATCATAGGCATAGGAAAAATATGTACCTACTATTAAAAATAAATGTTATCACTTCTAAAAATGTTTCTTTACTTAGTTTGCAATTTTTATTATTCCATTTCTTATCGATAGCTGTTAAACATAAATTTAAATAAAAATTACTAAAAAGTGACACTACATCCAAACTTAAAAGAACATAATTTGGTGGTAATACAAAGCTTTTGAACTTTTTGTTTATTTCAAAAGAATCTTTGATGTAATAGTCATTGTTATAGTCATATGTATTTGTGAGTATTTCAGTTAACCAAATTGTGAGAGGTTCAATTGGTGTTCCTATTGATGCTACTATTGATCTAGCTGATAAGGTTGGTTTGTGAATTTTTGGTAAACAGTAAAATTTTGCCGGATATCAATGTGTGAATATAACACTATTTATCTTACATAATTCATTATTGCATTCACTGATTACTGTGAACTGGCTTTTTTAACTAACTCTAGGCAGGTACTGCCTTTTAGGGTCCGGTCACAGCCTAATAAACACTACATTTTTCGAACGTAATTTCATTAAATAATAATCATGTAGTTAATCACTAAAATGTGATTATCTCTAAAACCGTTAAGATTTGAGGATACTAACAGATATACCTTTTTTTGTTGTAATGATGTGGCTTTAATTATTTTTTACAAAAGTAGCGCTAATGTAAAAGGAAAAAAAGTTTTGCATACATTTAAGCCGCATACGTGGCCTATGTGGCGCCCTCTACGAAATACATCGAAATAGATACAAAATTATGATTTCTTTTATCCAAAAACCCCCAATCTCAAATTTTTGTGCATATACGTCAAAAAGCGTTAAAGTTATTGTAAAAAGCGAAAATTAAAATTTCATGTTCAACACCCTGTATCTCTCTTAATATCAACATTTCATTAAGGTTAGTTGGTTTAAATCGCAATATTTTGAAGTGAAGATTGTACTTCTATGTACAATTACTTAAGGACTACCCTCTATATAATTAAGTTTAATACAGTATGTCTCTATAAATAAATCAATAGTAATTAGCCTCAGTACTTAGGGCCGGTTTTACAAGAGAGATTTATACTAGGTATAGTTATTCTGGGTATAAAGTTATACCAGAATTTATACCTAGTTTAAAACTGGTTGGTTTTACGATGCTTTTTTACACCGGTATAGCAATTCTTGGAGTAAGAATTGCTATACCGGTGTAAAAATGCATCGTAAAACCAACTAATTTTATTCTAGGTATAAATTTTGGTATAACTTTATACCCAGTATAACTATACCTAGTATAAATCTCTCTTGTAAAACTGGCCCTTAGTATGTTTAATTTTATACCACCGTAAACCTATTAAAATATAAAAAAAACATTACAATAATGCAGTAGCATACATTTTTGCAACATTCCATTCTCATGCGACTGATTTAATTAAAAAAAAATGTAGAATTTTGTGAAAGTAATACGATGCGGTGGATTAAACTACATTCAATCTCTAATTAAACAAAAATGTACTTTCGTCTTGTAAGAATTGCAATTAGATATGAAGAAATATAAATAGAGGTTTCTAATTCACTTCTTAGCAGATTGACAATGCTTTTTATATGACCTTGACGTATAGGTACACTGCGAGAATGATTGCATAACCATTATTTTGATAAAATTTCATCAGAAGAATTATACAGAGTTTGGGCAAAAGTCTGGGACCGGACAAATATCGAAGAAAATATAAATTTTTTGGAAAATCTTTTTATACCACAAATTTTATTGCAAATTGCACGTTAATTATAATACCTAGGTATAGGACACCCTCATACCATTCGAAAGACGACATTTTTCTGAATATAACGAATTATTAAAATACAGGGTGTTCCATTCAAAATAAGCCTGATACTGCACATTGAATGATCTAATAATGAAACTGAAAATTCTGAACACCCTGTAGAGAGATATTTAGTACTCAATCGTGAAATACATTCAACGAATGCCCAACTATTTAGATGTAAGAGAAAATTTGCTAGAATTTGTTATATCAATAAGTTTTGAATTTTTTTCGAATGTTTAAAAAAGTCAGCATAACTCGGAACCCTAACGGAACCTCTAATTCTGTCTTTCCTAGTAGCTCCTATTATACGTCTCAAATATTTCATTTCAACGGCTTGTATCTTACTTTTCTGTGCATTTGAGAGATTCCACGATTCGCATCCATACGTTAGTACTGGTCTGTATATGGTTTTAAATACTTGATTTTTGTTTGATTTGAAATCTCTTTTCTATTGATGAATTTTCGATTCATGGCATAATACAATTTTATTGTCTTGCTTATTCTCTCGTTGATTTCAGCTTCCTGTTTTCCAGTTTGTTCTAGTGGTATTCCAAGGTAATTGAATGGCTTTGCGTTGATTGCAGCGCGCCAGGATGAGATGTTGGAACTAATTTTTAAAAGCGCCATATTTAAATTTGGTACTTTGGGTTATGGGTAGATAAATTTGTCTCAAAATTATTTATAATTTTTAATAATTACTTCATTACAAAAATTAGAATCATATATTTTGTGAGTGAGACTAGGTTGGATTCTTCTTTTATCCATTTATGGGATAACCTACAACATTGTAAAAAATATTTCTAAAACTGTAATTTGATCATTTATGATCTGCTTTATTAGTGGCTGTTAATACAAAACAGTAAAACAGTTTAAAAAAATAGGAATTACTTTTGTGTATGTATACGTTTCCCGTCTGTTACTTCAAAACAATGTAGAAAGTTCCAACTCATTTGCGTTCTATCTCATTATTTACAACCATTATTTTTAATTATCAATAACTAGAGGGCGTTAACATTTATTATTTGTGCTAAAACAGCGCTCCATTAAATATATCCTTTCTCGCTTCTGAGTTGTTTTCCTTTTGAGACAATGTTAGTGCCTTATAGAACGCTATTTTTATTTGCGAGCTTTTTTCGAATTCCATGAAGCATTGCCAAGTAACGATGCAAGATTTTCCACAATTTTGTGGGGTTTGATCTCCGAAATAAAAGTGAGCATGTGGGCAAATTTTAGTTCTATGAATACAGTAGGTTGAAAAGTACAGCTTTTTCAAAAATAATGTTTTGCTTTTTTATTATAAACATTACCTTTGAGGCATCAGCTCTAGATTGATTTTTGACACAAAATATGGATAGTCACAGAGTGAGACAAGAAATAAGAAATGAATAAAATGAAATTCTGACCAGCTCTTTTTTTTACTGTATTTTAGAATGATATGAAAATCAGCTAAAGGTCTGGATACTTCACTATGATTCATTCAAACTTTATATTACCCGTGAGACATACAGAGTGAGACAAAATATAAGGGATTGCGAAACCACCCTTTAAACATTTTGCAAAAAAAATTACCTTTCCGACCAATCTTCGAAGCTTAGAGATATTTAAGCTTACTTTGACGCGACTATATTTTGTTTTCAACACATTGAAATGTCACGAAGTCTTTATATGTCTAATCTTTATACTCTTTAATAGCAAGAAGGATGCGCTAACTATAAATATTTCATAAGATTTTTCAAACGGAGCTATATCTTGGTGTATTTACTATTTTCAAGTAGAATGCCTTGCAATATGGTGATGTTTACTTTGAATTTTCGTGAAATAGAATAAAAGGAATATCCAACAGACACAACTACTTTATTTTTTAAATTACAGTGCGTCATAAATTAAACTGTAAATTTTTCATTTTTCGTTTATTAATTATCATCTATAATTTAAATAAATAAATAGTATAGTATTTCTTCCTTACAGGATTAGTAAACATGTATACCAATCGAAAATCTTACATTATAAAATTACTGCTGATAGTATTCGTCGTATATGGGTTTTTCCACGTTTTTACCAATTCGGCTGTACCCGTCATCAGAGAGATGCAGGAATCGGGTAGGAATCTTGCTGCATTAGGAAGTGGAAACCTCGGTGCGTCAGGTCTTGAAGATATTACTGTCAAGGACATTTTACCTGCTGTTGAGCCTATTAAAAACTACATGGAGCCGGAACAAACCCCTGAACAAAATGTAAGTAATTATTAAACAAAGAGGATGAGTATTAAAGAGAGAAGACAGAGAAAGTAGAGAGGAGAGAGTGGTAGTAGAGAGAGAGTGGAGTAGAGTGAAGAGAGAGTAGAATAGAGTAGAGAGAGAGAGAGAGTGTGTAGAGAGAGAGAGAGAGAGAGAGAGAGAGAGAGAGATAGTAGAGAGAGAGTAGACTGTAGTAGAGTAGTGTAGAGAGAGAAGAGTAGAGAAAGAGTAGGTAGAGAGTAGAGTAGAAAGAGAGAGCAGAGTAGAATAGAGAGAGAGTAGAGTAGGTAGAGAGTAGAAGAGGCAGAGAAGGGTGGAGAGAGAGGGAGAGAGATAAGAGTAGAGTATATTTTCATTAAATAGTTGATCCTTTGAAACCCCCTACTATTTGAACACTTTCAGTTTTCGAGATTTTTATGAACGACGGTTTATCTGCTTCCTCACTGTATATTATGTGAGATCTATTTTGTATTGTTTGGGAAGAAAGCTATCAGAAGGTGAATAAAGGTCTGTGAAAGTCTGTTTTCTAAATATAGAAGCGGTAAAAACCAAATAGTCACGAGATATATTGACTCCTGAAAATGGCAAACCACTATCTACTTACTTCTCTTTTATCGATATTAATATAAAAATGTGTTTTGAACGATATTTAATAATAAAGAAAATACCGTTAACTTAGTCACTCACTGCCGATTTAAGGTATTTCGGTGCTTTCACAGACATAGAGCCCCAAATTATTTGAAATAAATATTTTATTCTTAATTCCCAACTTTAGATGCATGTAATTCGTTATAAAAAAGACTAAAGCACCCATTTTATATCATGATTTTAAGCTTCCATTCGAAAACAACTAACAAAGATAGTATTATACTAAAAGTACTTCTTTATATGCATCTGGCCGATTATACTTTAATCCTTTTGAAGCAATTTGAAATTCAAAAAATATTGTCCCAGGGTGGTTACAATTTCTTAAGAATCAGATCGATTATATTATTTTAGGTTGTGGCTGATGAGCAATCATCAAAATCTGTTCCTGCAAGTTTGGATAGAGTAAGAGAAGTAACCAATTGCGTTGACAAACTAATGGTGCCAAAAATTCAACAACGCGGTGATTATTGGGTCCTTTATAATTATATTACAGCCGAAATAAGTCACAGGTAATCTATTAATGAATATTTTATATTAAATTAAATTGAATTTTTAGGTTAGGTTATTTTCTGTATTTTG